>JARVZY010000717.1:0-109792 GCA_030686995.1 Artemisia argyi | reverse complement strand
GACAACATATTTGTTTTGCCTAATGGGTCGGGTCTACAGCCAAAAGTTTTTGTTTTTATTTTCACGAGTCTATAAGCTTTTAAAAGTTACATGATCATATCACTTAATTTCACGGGTTTATAAGCTAAATATTTGTGAAAAGTTTTGACTAAGTTTTATATTGATGTGCTATCATTGTATGTATAGATTATGTTTATAAAGTTTTAAATTTATATTTAGCCGACTTAACCTATAACAAACACTAACGGGCAGTGTACCCGATCAATGTAGCCTAGTTGGTAAATAGAGTGTCAATCACTAAGAGTGGAACATTAACACTTAAATATCTATCAATATTTTAATTCTAAAGTTAGTCTAATTAAACCTAATCTATTTCAGTAGAGGGTTTCAGCCTGAGAGACTGGCACGATGTTTAGATTAAGTAAAACTGTAATTCTAGGCAGATAAGCAAATAACACACGAAAGCAAAGACACGAATAACAAATAAGATGTCAAGCCGATAGTAAGAAAAACGTATTAGCCTAATATTTGGTCATATATAATGAATACTAAAATCTATTCTCTCTTTGGAGCATCACTTCGTGGCGTATTTCATTTGAATGTTTAGACTCCCTAAACATCTAGATTCCAGTTTTTAAGTTTTCTCAACAGACTAATCATGTCACGGCTAATCAAAAATCCACATAAAGTCTACCTTAATGATTATCAATTATTAATTAACCACTTTGGGCTTACATTAACATGCAAATATTAATGAAGTAATAAAGTAATCAAAATACACGCATGAGCTTCCAATAAAACATCATATAATCAATAAACATGGCTAATACCTACATGTTATTAGCCCATAAAATTCTATGTAATAGCACAAGATAACATGTTTGGAAATATTCAAGTATGAATCAAAAGAGAAAATTACGCTAACCAAACGATTTAAGAGTACTAAAACGAATTAACCGAACCTTCCTATGAAATTATGCACTAGCAGGACCTTCTTACTGCTCCTGGTCTTGTACTTGGTGGTTATCAGCCGTTCGATTCTTCTGGTGCCTCTTACGTGTCTCTAAAATTCGGCTGCAAATGATCTATTTATACATTCTGGCAGCAAGGTCGATACGGCGTATCTAGTTAGCCTGATACGCCGTATCTAGATAACTTCGCGTGTGGTACAAGATTATTATATTCTAGAATATTCATACACCGCCTTAGTGATATGGGTATCACCCTTCTTCATACGGTGCATCTTGTCTTTTTATCTAGGAAATATGGTGAAGTCTTGAGAATAGATACGGCGTATGTTGTTGTTGTCATACGACGTATCTGGAGTAGAACAAGTCAGATCTTTTCGTTGACCAAAGTTTCATATACGGTGTATGGAAGAAATCCATACAGCGTATTCTTCAAAGTCAGGCAATGGTCTTGACATTCGTGCAAGTCTTGGTATACGACGTATCTATCTAGAATGATATGGCGTATCTGTCTTCAGTTTACTAGACCTTTTCAACTTGATACATTTTGCTCCAATTTACGTCCAAAATAGTTAACTTTCACCAATTGCTTGTTTATAACTGAGATTTACAAAAGTAAGCGATTAAGTATCAATTCTCATATAAAATAATACAAAACAAGCAATATACATAGGATAAATGATACTTATAATATTTTGCTATTTGATGCATCATATATGCATATCTATTTTCTTAAATACATGTTTTTAACATATAAACTTTTATATGCAGCATGTGAAATTCGCGAGTCTATAGTATATACTATAGTATACTGTTTAAGCATAAAATAGCAGTATACATTGTTTCATCTTCCGCGTTAGTAAGCAAATTAAAATTTGTTTCATCAAATTTGCATACAAATTTTCACATGATAAACAATAGCACGTGTTATTTTTGAAAGTATAAAAGTCAGGGGGAATTGCATATATACCTACTAAAACTTGAATATTTGCATATTTTCTCATAATAGAAGTTTTTAATGCATGATGTACAATGCAATTTAAGCATGTTTTGGGTATATATGCAAATCTGCAAGTTTTAGTGGGTATATATGCAATTACCTCTAAAAATTATAAAATAATGCAACATGAAACGATTTGTAAAATTTTGTAATATTTAAAAGAACATTTTTAAATTCACGTTATAAGTAGTAACCTGAAGCAAATTGTATTAGGCTGATGATAGTGGCTCGGTTGCCACCTCAAACTGAATACTTGACAGCGTTATCCCCACTAGCCTAACCGAAACCCAATTGGTCACCCACAACCTTTTCAAAGTTATGGTTAGCCTGTCAACCGAAAGTTTCAATTTGTTTTGTGTATGTAGTTTTTTCTATTTGTTTTTGTGAGATATGTTTTTTGTCGTGGTTGTGGTCGCCTTATTAGCAAATTGTGGTTGAGTGTAGTCTTGGAAAGAAATAGCTGATGTGGCACTGATATGATGAGGGTGACCACAATATTTATGGTTACCATTACTATCGGCCTTCTGATTTACAGAGTATTATATTATTGCTTTCAGAACTTGTACTGTTGTACAATAGAAAGAACTAGTTGGAAAACCACGCGTTGCCGCGGGGTGTTTTCCGAATAGAGAAAGTGTAATAACGGCCGGTAGCTACTTAACGTCAATTTAGTGACTAAGGACTGACTTTGCAATGGACGTATAACATGAAGGACCAATTATGTAAATTATGAGAGGACTAAATATGCAACGAACTTTTGAGATGAAGGACCAATTTCGTACGGATTTTTAAAGAAAATGTTAAAAATAACGGTCGTTAGCTAACAGCCGTTAAATATATAATGACCGTTAGATATAACGCTACAGTAACTGACGGTAGTTAGTTACTGTAGTTGTGCAAAGTTTTTTGTCTTAACATCCCAAAAAATAGTATATATAGATAATAATTAATAACCCTAGTAACAAGCAATCGAAAAGAAAGGACACGGTATTATCTATATATACTAAAAGGCAGAAACGTTTATTGTAGCAGCACTGTAGCTGCTACAGTTGACGCTACAGTAAATTTTTATTTTATTAGTACTAACGGTCGTTAGCTATTTAACGGCTGTTAACTAACGACCGTTATCTTTAACATTTAAAAAAAAATTTGTACGCACTTTGTCTTTCATCTCAGCGGTTCATTGCAAATTTATTCCTCACATAATTTACATAAATGGTCCTTCATGTTATACATCAATTGCAAATTCAGTCCTGTTTGTACAGTACTAACAATCGTTAGTTATTTAACGGCTGTTAACTAACGACCGTTACTTTAACATTTAAAAAAAAATTACGCACTTTGTCCTTCATCTCAACGGTTTATTGCAAATTTAATCCTCACATAATTTACATAAATTGTCCTTCATGTTATACATCAATTGCAAAGTTAGTCCTAGGTAACTAACTTCACGTTAAATAGCTAATGGCAACAAAAAAAATTCCGCAACAACGCGCCGATTGCAAAACTAGTATGGATACTAAAAATAGTGAGTCATAGACAAAATTGGAAAGTGGTAAGGAAAAACTAGTCGACGATAGACGCCGAAAGGCTTTTTAACTTTTAACACCTATCACAAAAGATATTTTCACAAATAAAACCCGACCGTATCCGTATTCCAAATAAATATCTCCCCCCAGCCACTTGTATAATAAAAAAAGGGAACTAGTAGGAGTAAAAAGAATGTGAAAAAAAGTAGCCGGAGTGCCAGGTGGCATTTCAGAAAACTTGTTTCCCCTAATTTAACCGAGATAATTTTTTTTGGCAAAAGATGCTTTCGAAACAGACGACTTAAAAGAAGACATTTCTTCACGGTCAAAATTGCGTTTGGGTTTCATCGATGGGGAGAGGTAAAGTAGAGCTAAAACGGATCGAAGATAATGGCAGCCGCCACGTGTCCTTCTCTAAACGGCGTAACGGACTGATGAAGAAGGCTCATGAGCTGGCTGTGCTGTGTGACGTGGACGTCGGGTGTTTTGTTTTCTCCGGGACTAATCGGTTATACGAGTACTCCACTGGTGAAAGGTTTCTATATTTTAAATTTTAATTGTTATTGATATTATTTTGTTATTATTATTTGTTTTGATGCTGGTGATAATTAAAATATCATCTTAAAATGATACTCATAACAATGAGATTCGATTTTGATTTTTGTCGACAAAGCCATTTATTCGTGCTTCAGATGTGGAGTCTGGATCTTTAGTTTTATCGATACAAATACAAATACTAATATCTGTAATGTTAGGTTTTCCCAAACAACTACTACTTTATAAAATTCGAATTCGCCAATTTGCTGTCAACTGCTAAGGTATGTATATATCTAGATTTTTATTAAGTTTTACTAGCTTGATACGGTGATATTTTCTGTTACTGTGGTTGTTTGTTCAACTTACAAACAACAGTATCTTGACTTTTTCTCCTGCAACACGTTGGTGGTGGCTAAATATTCAATGGAGTTAACGGAATGTAACAAACTAAAGCTGTGGTCTTTATTGGCTTAGTTACAACACACCGTTGTAACAATATCTTATCTAGGACCATGTTCTGATTAAAATAAGTACATGAAATACTCTAGTTGTTGTTGAGGGAATAAGCTGGTGGATTAAGTATTATTTAACAGAAGTCTACATGAAATAATCTTTATTATTTAACAGAAGTCTACATGAAATAAGCTTTATTTAACAGAAGTACAACTGTAGGATGTGTAGTCACATACTCACAGACATGCATGTCCTTATATATACTTTATTATTCTGATTGTAATATTAAGTTATTATTCATGGCTTGTCATGTTGTGGGGGAAAGGTATTCCTTAAACTTAGGCACTGACATTTGGTTGTGGGATCAGTTGAATTTCACTTTCATATGACCACATGAGGTCTTAATATGAAAACATGGCATGAGTTAACCGGACCCCCCTATAGGGAGGGTTTGTGAAAGACTCTGCTGCCGCCGCCTGTACTGTCTGCATTAAAACTTGTACATTTTGACTAAATTAGGTGGACCCCCCATGGTAGGGAGGGTCCGGTTAACACATCCCGAAAACATTTGATGCACACATGTACACATTAGAGTCTTTGACATGAGTTCTGCAATATGTCATTTAGGTTATCTTGAAGCTCTAAAATCAAATTACCTCTTTCTATAGGAACCCTTTTCTTTTGGATGGCAATACGTTCGTCAACTTTTGATCCTACCACGCAAGTCAATGTCATCATTTCACATTGCAAAAGCTAATGGAGCTCGATAAACCACATAACTAAAGACATGAGAGGGTAGCCTCACAACACCCACATGTTGTCACTTATGTATTACCTAAAAGCAACACCTTGAATCACGTTGTGTGTCACCGTTATGTGTCACCTTTATCTTCAAATCTTTAATGTAAAATTACAAGCTTCATTGTAGTGTCTCGCATATCATTAGATTTGGTTTGGTTCTTCATTACTAGTGAGTTAATCATGCCACATTTTACCGATCTTGGTTTTAGATATGAACTCAAACTTGATTGTTGCTCGATCTTCGCTTCGGTTTAGGCTTAAGTATAGTTTGGTTCCTGCATGGTTTAGCAAAATTCTCGCACAAAATAAACTGCAAAACAAATTAACTCATTTAATAAGATGATACAAATCATCTAAGCCTTTAATAATAACTACTAGTAGTTTTTAATGACTTTAAATGCTTGACAAGTAATGAGCTACTATGCGAGGCAATTACTTGCTCGAATCGTATTTGTAGTACAAGATGTTAGATCCGGCTTTGTAAAGGCATGCGATATTTCTCGATAATTTTTTAAGTCTTCACTTTGCTTAAATTGATTATGCCTCCCACCAGGGCAATCCAAACTTATTTTATTTTCAAATTTGTAGTTATACAAAAGTAATGATGAAACAAATATTATTTTCAATTTTCGTAAACTACAAAACTTGGTTCTTAGTTTGCCGTCAAAAAATTGTATTTGGTACATTAATACCAACTCCTTGTAAGATACTCCGTACATTAATATTTTTTATGCACACAAGTATAGATATCTTTTTATGTATAACTAATATGCGCAGAATTTCTATACAACTTTTTATAACAAAACTAGCCTAATTATTCATGTAACTAGTTAAAGAAGAGAAAGAGCTAGCACGAATCATCTTTGCAGTGTAAACTCCTGCTAAATGAATGTGGAAAGGGGAATCTCCCTTGGTTCCCTAACAAGCCAGCTACACACCTTGCTCTTAGTTGCAAGTAGTTTTGATTTTGGAATGAACTTTATTAACCAACGCGTCTCAACTCTTAACTACTAGGTGAAAATTCTTTGCACAATCAACCAAAATGTTGATCGAGCATATGGTAACATTTACAACACCATTTTTTGATTGATTTATATCGTCTATATCTAAAATGTATGTTAAAAATAAAAGAAGTAACTACACAAAAATTGACACACCACCATCATCATTAACTCCGCGATTTCTACGACAAAAATATCCGGCGATCTTTGTCGGCCACATTTCTTTAACGTTTTATTCTCTTAAGGTCTAAACTTCTATTATATTGTCAAGGTTTCTAAGTTTTATTTCTTCTTTTTAGAAGTGGCAATTTGTGCCCGTAATGAAAAAAATTGGCTAATTTTGACTACTTAGTAAAAGACTTGGGGCACATTTAGCCCTCTCCTTTTTTGAAATAGGCATATTTAGCACATTAAAAAATTAAATGGGCACTAACGGGCACATATTTTCTCTTAATTGGAGAACATTATAATCGTTTAAAAAAACTTATATATATATATATATATATATATATATATATATATATATATATATATATATATATATATATATATATATATATATATATATATATATATATGTATAATATTTAATTTTTTAAATAGAAATAAAGTATTACGTTTAATGAATTTATTTCGTTATTTTTAGTTTTCTATAAAACGATTTGTATAACATGTGCCCGTTTGGCCCGTGCCCATTTAGCCTGTGCCCATTCTAGCCCGTGCCCGTTTTAACCCGTGCCCGTGCCCGCCCGACCTGCCCGTTTTGCCACCTCTACTTCTTTTCTTTTCTTCGTTGGTGGCGATCTCTAAGTAGCACAAAAAATCCACTTCACCGCCTCCGGTGACCTCTTTTGTATCAGCACAAACGTCTTCCATAGTTCAGTAGCGCCTCCAACAACACCGATCAAACCAACGACCGATGATAACACGTCACCGCTAACTCTCTTTGCCGCTTCATTCCAACAACATTTAGATTTTCGTCGTCCGGTCAACGTCCACCCCCATTCTGGAAGTTTCTTCTCTATCTCGTGTCAAAGGTGTGCCCAAGTTCTTGGCCCTTGAAAGGGAAAGGATTTAGTTAATCCTCGCAACATTAATTTGTCTATATGCAGGCTTTAGAAAGTGATAAGTTTAGAGGGAATGAAATAGGGTAGGAATTCATCAAAATTTCGTTAGACCTAGTTTGACGATTGTGCTTCACTTTTTTATATTTAGAGGGAATGAAATAGGGTAGGAATTCATCAAAATTTCGTTGGACCTAGTTTGACGATTGTGCTTCACTTTTTTATATTCATGAGATATTGGCGATATTGATTGACGATTGATACTTTATACTTTGTATGGATAAACTTCTTCCTTTGAGCAACTACCGATGGGGCCTCAACGAGTCCAATATCATTCATTATTGAAGTGAGAGCGATATTATATAAGCCAAGCTTATCTCGAGTTTTAGCGCAATACAAAACATAATCATATGCATATTATCATCCAAGCTTAACCCTATAACAGTTGTAACTCGTTTGTACTTTTTCGGTCATTATGTACTACATATAAGTATCATCATAAGTGTAACGAGCTAAGCGTATCCGGATTTTATCAATTGACCTCTAACTCAACTCGAGATTTCTTAAGGTCAAAACGCATCGACTTTAGCTCGAATGAAGCTTGTTACGATAAACATATTAAGCTTGAGCTTTAATCATGAAGGCTCAAACGTAACTCAACATTAGTCAAGGTCAAAACATATCGAAAAAGCTCGAATGAAGCTTGTTACGATAAACATCTTGAGTTTGAGTGTTTATTACGAAGGCTTGACAAACTATCATAGTAATCTTACCGAATCTAGCTCAATTTTGTGCCTTTCTTTTTGCGCCTTCACTTGTTGAGAGACAAAGAATCCTTTTCCCTGCTATTATACTAGTCGTACTTTTTAATGATATGGAAGCCCCCACCTTTTCACTCGACCTTTTTTTCAAGCACATTGCTAACAAACAAGGGAAGTTGAATCCTCTCTCCATGTTATGCACGAACTTCTTTCATATAGCCTGTAGAATAATGACGTCAAAGTTATTATTGGAAAGGCCCATGCGTAGATATGAAAATTTAAATATTTGTTAAAACAAGACTAAGAACGTGAAGTTAAATTCGACAGCATGTGCTTTCCATGCGGTAGCAAGGTTAGATACTTGAATCAAGCTCGACTAAGTATCAATTTGTAGTGATTGAGCTCGAGCGGGGTGGTGTAATCGCTACTATGCATCCCGACCCGCTTTGATTATCATCGGTATTTGAATATTGGCAACTATATTAAGGTTTGATTATCACCAGTATTTTGAATATTGGTAACTATATTAATAGAGGTTAATATTATATAACTTCATATATTTGAGAGCTCGACTTGACCTTGCTTATTAATTATTATAGTACCAAAATACGTGAATATCCTTACCCATTGCAAGGCCGGAGGTCCTTTTCTATCTTTGGTAGAACTGAAAGCAGCCTCTCTACCTTAGGTAGGGGTAAGGTTGTCTACGTCTCAACCTCCTCCATACACCGTGGAAGAGAGTATTGGGAGTTACTTTTAATTATACATAAGAGTAAAAACGTAAAAAGACACAAGCGCGCACTAGCTTTACAAGACAAGAATATTTATAGTCGAGCTCGACTCGAAAGTCTACTCCGGTAGCTTGAGCGTGACTTATTCTAAATTAGGTCAATTTCAAGTACTTTGAAAGTCAATCTCAAGAAGCTCGCTAGTTTTCTTGCCTCATTTACACCATTACTAAGGGATATTGTGATCCGCCTTTGCTCGTTCGCCTTGAGACTATGGCCCACCAAATAGTAGCATTTACCTTTGTGTAGATTAGTTCGCCTCGAGACTATGGCCCACCAAATTTAACTTTGTGTAGATTAGACAGCATAACTAGTGCTTAAGAATTAGACCTTGTGTGAAAGTGACCGATGTAAGATTACTTATCCGAAGTCCCTATAATAATGGTCAATTTGTTCGTAAACTCTTTTCCCATGGTGTTGTGTAGGCTCGCATGTTTCCAGGAACCAACGACAAAATGAAGTGTTTGAGCCAACTCTGTATATCAAGTTTTTCATGCCATGCTTTTTTTCTCTAATCTTGAATTGGTATGGTCTTTGAACTGTATTGGCTCCTTAGACTCGTGCGCATGTCAAAACATCGTCACTCTTTCATTACATCAACCTATCCTATCTTAGGGAGTATTAAGATTGTTTGGTCCTTTCACAATAAGGCCCATGGACACCTCAAATACTTACGTAGACTTCTAATATTAACATCTTCCATAGAGATTCAACTATAAAGAGGTCAAATGCTTCAATATGTTTGGCAACAAAATATATACTGTATTATATTGCGGTTCCTTCCTTCCTTCTAGACATGAGAGGGTACCGTAGGTTAACAAGTCACGTAGCCTAGTAAAACTTCCGCACTCTTAATATGCATGTTAAACATTGGATGACTTGGTTAAGGTTATATCTTTCTTGTTACGGTCCTAACACAATACCACATGGTTTGATCAGTCACACAGAGAAATTACGACGGATAAGTATTCGGATGTAGATTAACTTGTGTAGATAGCATAATATGATGCACGTGTGTAGATTAATTGTGGGAAATGTTGCATTAGTTGCTTGCAAGTATGTAGTTGACCCTATTTAATTAAAAGGTAGTAAAGACCAAATGTTTCTTTTTCACATAGAAGCATAAATCATCTAGCAGAAGTGGGCCAAAACTTCAGTTGTTTGTCATTGTTAAACTGGGCTAAAGCCCTCAAGTTTTGCAAACATACAATATCAGTTCATTTCTCAGCCCATTTTGCTAGTAGACTTGTAAAACAGTGTCAAATTGACAACTTCTGGTTTCCATTTATTCATAGCTCGAGTACATTTTTAGCAATATATTTCTACAATAAATCTAACATATTTAAGAAGTTTTGAATACAAATACAAGATTTTCTCGCTACACTTTTTAAATACCAGTTTATTTCCTAATACATAAAATTTTCAGACATCACAGTATCAAGGTGGATTCACTCTTTTGCAAATGTTCTTGAGACGTATCAATAACTTCTTTTTACTGATATCATGTGTGTGTTTGCTTAACATGTCTATAATCGCGGATCCAACTTATACTTGCCCCTTCATGTAGCACATACCCGAAAAGAACACACTATGTCCCTTTAAGCATGATGTATGTATAATAAATGAGCTGCCATCTTAGAGTTTATGTTTTTTTTTTATTTACTTGTCATATGATTAACAAAGACTGATCAGCCTGCCAGCAACATCACTTCGAGGCCCTTCCTTTGCTGTTTAAGTTAGAATTAGTTAAGCAACACGTAACAAAAGCTATTATAAAACAGATAATGTAATTCGTCACCACGGCTGAAATTAAACTACGAGGTAAGTGTTTCTGAATCCCAAGTAATGGAATTAGACGTACACTCGATGTTCTGAACTAAGAGCCTTACGTTTGACTTCCTTATAATTCTCATTTGTTTGAAACTATATATGTTATGCACGTTTCTCCAACCAAAATTCATTAACACTAAATGTTCATGTTAACCCAGTATTTGCAAACGCATTTCGTATTGTGTTTGTGGACTTGATCATTTTTGTATCTTCTTTGTATGTTAGTATAGATTCATTAGCTAGTCATGACCATGTCTTCTGAATTTTGTCCAAACATGGCTTTGTTAAGCCAAACTTTATATTTTTGCTATATCTAATGGTCAGTTTCCACTTGGAATGCATATATGTCAATTATCATTAGCAATTGTACCAAACATAAAACACATCTAATTTTGTGTATAATATTTTCATTCTTGTGTAGTTTCAAAGGAAACGTGATTTTAAACGATAATTTAAAGAAAACACGAGATAGTGATATGTCACATTTTTATACGATAATCAAGACAATACCAGTGTTGTAAATATCGCTCGGCGGTCGACCACCGCCAAGCGCCAAGACCGATATGGCGGCGATATATCAGTGATATATCAGAGACCATAAATTATAAAGAAATTTATGTATATTTTTGAAATACAACATAAATTATAAAGGAATATGAAAAAAAAACCCTAGATCTAGGCTAGATCTGAAGTAAATATGAAAAAAAAAACCCTAGATCTGAAGTTAAACGGCGTTGACCGGCGTGAATCTGAAAAAAAAACCCAGATCTGGCGTTGACCGGCGTTGACCGACCGCCGCCAAGGCCGATTTTTGACCGATTTTGACCGCCAAGCTCCGATTTTGACCAAAACGCCAAGTTAGACCGATATGGGAAATATCGTGGCGGTGGACCACCGCCAAGCGCCATGGCGCCGCCATATCGGCCGCCATGGCCGATTTTTACAACACTGGACAATACTTAATATAACACTCATTCTAATGGTTGACCGAAAGTCCAAATATCCCATAATACATTACAAAAGACATCTCTGCTACGCATCACAGAAAAAAGATGTTTGATAAACCTATAGGCAATAGAAATTCAATAATTAAATAGTTTTAATCTTTTTTAATTGGTAAGTAATCCGTGTTACCACTCATATGTTGATGAATAAGAACAGAAAGGTAGCATTTCATATTTAAGGTTTAGATCGATGGGTGTAAAAATGGAGAAGGATGAGACGTACGTTTATTTGAAATTAACATAATACAGTGATACTAACACCTAACTTAGGTGTTGTTTGTTTATTAAGAGGCTTTAAATCTGATTCGCACATCTGAATATGAGGCGTAAATGTCTGAATCTGAATGAAATAATATTGTTTGTTTTTTTAAAAAAATATTTGAATTATATGAATATGATGCAATTTTATTCTTACGACCCATAAACATTAAAAGGCATTAAGAGGCAACAAGATATCCCCTACACATCTTGTTGGTTAAGAGGTTTGAGCCTCTAACTACCTCTGAACGAGAAGAAAAAAAACAAACGCACTTAATGACCCAAATGTTTGACTTTAAGAGGCTGTTAAGAGGCACTTTTTAAAAAACAAACACCACCTTAGTCTAATTGTTGACTCAAAGTCCAGAAGTCCAAATTTCTTGTAATACATTGCAAAAAATATTTGACGAAATTGTAGAAAATAATAAAATGTTTCATTGTTAAACCAAAATCCGAGAAATGGTAAAAATGGAAATAAGTAGTCTTTCTTAATCATTTTTATATTGATAAGTAAAGTTTATTACCATTTATATGTTAATGAATGCGAGCAAAAGGTAGTTTCTTGTATCTATGGTTTACATCAATGTGTGTAGAAACGGAAACAGATGAGATTTTTACTATTTAGGTTAGGGACCAGACTAAGATGATATTGATAAGTAAATTTATTTTTAAATTGATAAGTAAAGTTTATTACCATTTATATGTTAATGAATGCGAGCAAAAGGTAGTTTCTTGTATCTATGGTTTACATCAATGTGTGTAGAAACGGAAACAGATGAGATTTTTACTATTTAGGTTAGGGACCAGACTAAGATGTACGCGGCTTCCCGTACATTCTTATGTCCGTTACCGACCTTTTTATATGTGTGAACAAACACTATTGATATGCGTACGGGTACAAACTATCTGTCAACTATGTGACATGAAAATACATTCAAATATCTAGTTGTTATCCATTACTCGCGTGGATACACCTTTAACATATTAACGTAGCTCAAACTATTGGAGTTCATAAAAAATGCGAAACATGATCATTGTTTTATATATGACAATGATATAAAATACAATCGAGCATCCTATAATGAATTTATTATATGTATGACGTTAGACTTTATTGTTATTGTTATTGATAACACGTATCACACAAAACCTTGATAACAAGAAACCCTTATTACCCACACTTCCGGTCCCGCGAATATTTGAAACAAAATGTCGAGACCATGCTCCACATAAACTCATGTGCCTCTTTAGAAAAGTATTTGTCTACCCACATCATTTGTCAACCTACATCGGAGAGTGTGATACTCTTATGTGAAGTCCGATAACGAACTTAGCTACATACGTAAGGATGCCTTAAAGTTGCGATAAGTAAGGATCAAACATAGGTCTTCATTCGAGAATCCAAAACCCTAACCACTACACAACTATGGAAACATATAATGATTATTTTGCTAAGAAACAAACCTAGTTCCAGGACAAATCTTATGACCGATAATGGAATGTTGTGGTAGACAAATAACAATATCTCTCCTCATTCAAAGAAGATAAAGGAATTCCCCACTACCTATATAAGTGAGAACTAGCTAGACCATGTTTACTTTTATATTGGCTTGACCTTAAAAGGGAGTACGGATGAGCCACATGCACGAAAACTTGAAAATGAGTTCTTCCTTCTTATTTCCTTCGATGGTCACGAACTCATGGTCCTACTTTAGTCATGACAAAGTAGGATGAAGACAAACATGTAAAGAGGCATATACTAAAACGCGAGAAGAGAAGAGGACTTGATTAAGGTTGAGAACAATTTAAAGATAAATTTCAACATGGTGTAGATAGTAGACCATGAAAGACATACTTTGGTCGTACTGAACTCTAGGGCCAATAAGAACCGGTGGTTAGCTAGTTACAAGACATAAGACATATATGTGTACAAGAGTGCATGACACTTTGAGAGAGGACACTTTTGTAATAACAAATTACTAGGTCTGCAGAGAGCATCAAAACATACAACAAAGTACAAACTAGAGATATTAAAGATCGAAAATTGTCTTAAGGAATTGACAAAAAGCTTAATCATATTCATTGTGCTTGTATATGGGAATCATGTGAAAATTTTGCAAAAAAGGATGGCTATGTTTTGCAAAATGATACATGGATATATACCCAAATGACGTTCAACGTCTATAAGTAGAGACATTAGCGTTGTCTATGTTCGTGTATTAATAGAACAATTATATGCAACGAACGTAAGCTTTACAAGGTGTTTGTCTCTCGCCGCGCGGCTAACACATAGTATATGCACATCGTACTTTGGTAGGTGTAGGCAGATATATCCTACCTTTCCATAAAGCTCGAGAAATACTATTTTCTCAAAATTAATTCAATAAACAAGTTTAGAGCTATCAAACTCACTTTACTTCGCAATCTTTTCATTTTTTGTTATCTTTTCATGAGCTTTAAAAAGCATTAACGGCTTTATGAAGGAGTGGCCTAGCACGACTTGAGTATAACGGAATAAATAAATAAACTACACCCTAAAGTAGGTAGCCAGGTAGGTAACTTTTGTGATTATCACCACCAAAATATGAGAGATCCTAGTTACATGTATTGCAAACAAAGGGGAAATGGCCACGCTAACCTTCACTAAGGGTTTGGGGTGGGGGGGGGGGGGGGGGTGGTGTTGGTGTGGTCGGGGGATCTTTTGTCGGGTAAGGTTGAATTCTAAAATTAATAAAAAAGTTGAATATAATGTATGTTACGCTATTCATTCACGATATTCAAATTAGGCTAACAATGGTAAGTTGCACATGCGTTCTCAACTTTCTGAACAACAAGGAAGAATTAGTTGTACGTGAAAAAAACCATCAGAATTCCACACTTGAAACGTTTCAGCATGAGACATGTGAGCCACCTACGATTTGTGATGATGATGTGGGAATAACTTGATAATAAATAAAGAGTGCTACATTTAAGTCATAAAGGAGGACAAAACACCAAGAATAACGTCTAGGCGAACGCGTACCCCCCAAATGTCAAATGATGCACCTGAAAATGCTCATAACCTAGAAAAAGGTTTTTTTTTTTTTTTTTTTTTTTTTTTTTTTTTTTTTTTTTTTTTTTTTTGGTAAAGGGTTTCCCCGGTAAAATATATTACACAAAAAAAAAAAAACATTTAAATGCAATAGAATGTGATGAAATACCACATTAACCTAGAAAAAGGTTTTGACGTCATATAAGTTGATGTAACAATCGTAAAGACATATAATTTAATCCAAGTGAGATATATTAGGGGTGGCAATTCGGGTCGGGTTCGGGTTAGCGGGTTCGGGTTGTCAGGTTGGCGGGTCAGAAAACCCCAACCTGAACCTGACCCATTTAAATTATCGGGTCAATTATGTCAACCCTAACATGTTTACACGTAACCCGAACCTGACCCATTTAACCCGTATATATACTTAGGTTGACAGGTTAAATAGGTTACATGTGTTGAATATGTTAAACGGGTTTCGAGTTGACCCATTTAATCTGTTTTATATATAAAAGTTAGCACATTACACGAGTTAAATAGGTTAAACGGGTTAGTGAGTCGACCCATTTAATTTTGAATTAAGAAAAAAAACTTAAACGGGTTAGCGGGTCGACCCGTTTATTTTATTCCCAACCCAAACCTGACCTGTTTAATAAACGGGTTAGATATGTCGACCTAAACATGACCCACAATCTATTTAGCTCAACCCGAATCTGTTAATTTTCGTGTCGGTTTCAGGTCGGGTTTCGTGTCGGGTCAGAAATTGCCACCCCTAAGATATATAGTATGTTTGGCGAAATCAGCCGAAGCTGAGCTTATATTTTCACAGAAGTGTTTGGCAATTTAGTTGGATCTAAAGCTTATGGTTGTAAAATAACTTAGAAATACATCAAATTATATTACGTTTTCATTCATTATATTTTCAAGATATTTAAGTAATTTAAGCGGTCGAGCTTATTGAAAGTTCTAGCTTATAAAAACTTTTGTAAGCTTATGCGATAAACAAAGCTTGAACTCTTATAAGCTCTCACAAACTTGTTGCTAAACACACCCATAAGCAATAGGGGGATTTTCCTCAAATCAAGATGAGTGCAAATTTTCTAGAGGCATAGTGAAGTGTGCACTATGATCCACATGCTCATCCTATAAGAAACAATGATATAAGGTCGTCCAAGTAAAGACATGATCGACCAGGCTTAGATGTAAGCACATTAATGGATTTTTTTAAAGCAAGGGTCATAGTTTGTAATTTACCTATTAGGTTATCAATAAGCCCAACCACCATTAGACAACTAAGGAAATCACAATACCTATCATCTAAGATCCAAAACAGGAACAAGATAACAAAGGTACTCGATTACTCGATTGATTTAACAAATGTTTAATTTTAGGGTGGCACCCCATAAAGGTCGTACATTTTAAATAGTTTAGTGCGTAATTTATGCTTAGTCTAGAATAAAAGTGAAACTTGGTCGGCCTCCATATGTAGTAATAAAGGTTTATTGTCCTGGCTATAAGGAGGTGTTAATTCATATAATCACTACCCGTGTGCATGACCAATATATAATAAGATTCGGCTTTAGAAACAATACGCAACACATAAATAGCTTCAAGGTTATATGCATGTATAATTTTATCTTTTGTTGATGTGGGACTCAGCTCGCACCCGATGCTCCCTAAACGCACACGAGCCTTTCCTAGGTTTAGTTTAAGCGTTCCTTGTGACTCTAGGACACATCAATAGGACCGAATAGATCAGAAAACCATACTTGTGAAAGTAGGGCATAACCACAATCTATATCTACCCCATCTCCAAGCAATAGTAGATTATATGCTTACATAAGCATAAGAGTTTCCATTAAACATCCATTCTTGTAAAACCTACACCACTTGAGCACAAGATGTAAGACTCAAGATGGTGGATTGTCTTAAGATGAGACCAAGTTGTACTTCCACATTCTCAGCGATTATCTATATGTAAAATCGTCCTTGTAATCGATGTTCAATGTTACTTTTTTTCTAACCAGCCACCATCAAATACCCTAGTAGTGTAGAAACTAACCTCCTTACAAGAGTTTCTAAGGTTCAAACCTCGCTAGGTACATAATAAAGCTGGCTAGGGAAGGGTAAAACCCAAACAAGGAAAATCTTATCCTTATACCGAGTTAGTTAAATTATCATATTTACAATCTCTTATGATCAAAATAGTTATTCAACATCCCTTTACATCTGGTGCAAATCAAACACCAGCCTATGATATGCAAGGTGGAGTTTTGTCTTCTCAATACAGCTTTTATTAAAGCGATAAACTCTAAACACAATTGGAATGGACGAATAAACACTTCAAAAGCAAGATACTTATTTTCGAAGCACACATGCACATTTAAAAGATAAGAAATCTTGAACACTCCCCTATAAGCCTTGCTTGGTCACTTCTACTAGGCCCGCATCAAGCCATAATCCAAGTGTAGAACTAACTCCGAAAAAGCTAGCTTAAAGGAGGAGGGGACACGTAGACTTTATAAGCCACCAAACAATCTCATACTTGAACGATACGGGATGGTCACAATACCTACCCTTTTGAAGAGCCAATGTCTGCGTTGGTCACGACCATGTTTGTTTTGGGGTCCAAACCCCCACTCCGAGTGTTGCAACCTCAAAAGGTGGGTCGGGCTGTGATACCAATCCTATACTAGGCCCACATCAAGCCATAAGGTTTGTGTAGAACTCATTCGAAACAGCCACCTTGAAATAGGAGGGGACACCTAGACTTTATAAGCCACTAACCAATCCCATACTTGGCCAATGTAGGATGGTAACACACTCTCCTGAGCCACCGCTAAGTAAGTCTATATATTGCCTTGCTCGTACTAGTCCTTGGAGCTTTGCCATGTGGCCCGTATTTGTTGCTAGCTAGCAAGGTTAGGCAAGCCCAGTTTGCAAGCGAGCATCACAAAGGGTTATCACATCCGTAATTATAGGTCATATGGATGTTCTTCCATACCATAAAGCGTTGTTTGTCTTCTTTGGTCTATTTATCTCGATGGGAACTCACTATACTTCTCTATTCACATATCTATGCTTGACCTAGCCATTTGTTGAATACCCTCGAGTTGCCTGGTATCTTAACGACTCTTGTGTGTTCTGGCTGCATGTGCAACCAAAAGCATAACAAGACACAAACCACGTGACATAGCGAAAGGGGTACGTCATAGTGACCATGAAAACAAGGTTCTTAACATCGAGACCCTACCGCAAATCTTTTAGGAGCAAGGGATCAAAGCATCTCAATTTTTACATGCATGTCTTGATCTCCCTTGTGTTCTCGTCCTTATAAACGAACTATATGATAAATTATATTGAAAGGTCTAAGCATCGTATTAATAGTAAAATGCTGCTTGTTAGTGGTTCAGATTATTGATTAGGTTTATTAACTTGGATTTTTACGTGCTAAATTGTTGTAGCCATATATACTCTTACAGGACACCTAGTGAGTCAGCCAGGTTCTACTTCAGAATTGTTCCTCTTATATTGGCATCCCGCTATTCTATGTAAAATCTTATTTTCATGCTGTATATTAAAATCGTAAGATTTCAAAATTAAAATCTAAATCTTAAGAAACATGCTAGAGAAATATCATATTACATATCTACTAATGTTTGTTAGATAGCAACTAAGATTCCAGTGAAGCATGCATGTTAAGTCTCATATATTCATGCATAGGACCTAATCCAGAAAATATTAACATTCTAGTGGACATATGGCATCCACTCTGGATTTTAGCAAAACACCAGGAATTTCCAACAATATAAGTAACTCATTCAACATAGGCCGTATTTACCTTGTCACCAACCTTAGCTGCGTCCTGCACTGAACACGTTCAGACAATAAAAACAGCACTACTGTTCTCACTAGCACTACAGGAATACTTGGCCAGATTGATAATTCTTATGCTAAAATTTTCGCTAATTTCAAGTAAGTTCTTGTCAGTGGCAAAACTTTTAATGTCGCTACTAACCCTCGCTTTTCCGAACTTGTGAAGCAGCATGGTCAAGATCCTCACTCGCTATCAGGACTACAAGAATACTGATGAAATAGTCCGCAGAACTGTGCGTGAGGTATGATACTCAAGCACTAGTTAGCTACACTTTTTCCAATTCTCTACCCACAATAGTGATTGACGAGATAAACATGTTACAATAGTTATCAAACTACCTGTACCCGATATTCTACACTGAAATTCTGCATCTTATATGAAATACTGGCAAGACCCAGCCTGGAGTAGTTAGGCAGACTTCAGATACTTGCAAAAGTGACTTCTTCCGCCATTTCTTGCAATCATAGGAAAGATTTTGTGGCTTACCACCTAATTGTAGATGCATAAAAATAGGCATGGAGACACAACCATAGTTGTCAAAAGCGTGCGCTTCATGCGCTATAGCGAGAAGCGACGCGCAGGCGGGCCCACATCGCTCAGCCCACGAGGCAAAAGCCCACCAACATTAAAAGCGAGGATTTGGAAATTAGGGTGTGATTAAATGGGTGGGTTTTGGTCGGAATCATGTTATAAACATGATACAAGGATCCAATCATACCCAGAAACACGTTTGGTTTGATTTTGGAAATTAGGGTTCATGGTAAGATTTGGGATTTTTTGATTTAGAGTGTTTTAATCCAATTAAGTTAGTGGGTTTTGGTCGGAATCATGTTATAAACATGATACAAGGGTCGAATTATACCCACAAACACGTTTGGTTTGATTTTGGAAATTAGGGTTCATGGTACGATTTGGGATTTTTTGATTAAGAGTGTTTTAATCCAATTAAGTTAGTGGGATAGTGTTAGAATGCAGTGTGAATCTTATTACAACCCTAGAATCTAACCAGAAACACAAAATGAATCAAAATCAAAGTTTATTGCAACCCTGCGCTTTTTTTTTCTCGAGCCCGCGCTTTTTATGCGCCTCTCGCTTTAGCTTTTGGGTCTTTGCGCTTTGCAATCGCTTTCGCTTTTGACAACTATGAGACAGACAACTCCAAAAATGGCATGGTAACATAAGTATGGGTCTAATCGGGTTATGTTCTGTTTTTAACACATTAAACTGGTAATTCAAAAAACTGTGACAAACAGAAAATGGGCTCATGAGTCAAACAAGTCAGAAATCTTCCAAAGTGTATTTTCAATAAATCATTTTACTCAGAACCTGGGTTGTTTACTTGATACAGCATAATTTTAGTAAATCAGATTAGGCGCACCAGTTATTTACGAAAAAAGTAAACTTGGGCAAAAAGATGTTGCCGGCTAGTTCTAACGAGAATTTATAATCCTTGCACAACTTGATGACCAGCTCGTTTTGTCAACCTTTGTCATTAAGCCCCATTTTGATCTGCTAAGCTACTTGATGACCGGCTCGTTTTGTCAACCTTTGTTGTTAAGAATACATCCCCCATATAGTTGACTTCTCTAGGTCATTTTGGTATACTCGACTAGATCCTAACAAGTATAATCATGTGACAGAAGCTTGCGTCAGAGCACAGGGATGGTTGCACCGCTGATGAGTTAACAGAGATGGTCCAAAGGTCAGCTTACTAAATGCGTTCTTATACTTGATCACCATATCCTAGTCTGATTACTTGCAATGCACACATTGCAGCTAAATAAATTTTTTTATCATGTATGCTTTGCAGACAGCTCGAAGACCACAAGGTAAAACAGTCGGATGCCACAGAACTCTGGCAGTTGGAGAAACAGATCCAGCCCGTTCTCCAACTAGTCAGAACCAGAAAGGTCAGCTTACCAGTTCACAAAATGACAAAATTGGTCAATGTGGAACATCTAACTACATCTTGTTGTAACAAGTGTTTATGATACTATGAATGGTGATATAAAAGAAATTAATTGGCAGTGGTACTGAGTAATAACAAATCTAAAACATGTAATTACTAGGAGTACTAATGAATTCTATAACTAGTTGTGATACTTGCATATTGATGATATCGGGTAAGAATGCTGTCTAAAAATGAACCCAACCTGATTTTAGATATATTCCCTTTTAGATATTATAGCAATTTTTTGACAATATTTCCAACTTTTGCTGCAAAATTTGGTTCAATCACCTGTCACAATTTATTAGTTATTTTTTTTATCTACAACCAAGTACATATCAAGTGACAGTAATGTTTCTGAAGCGTAAAGTTTTAAATGGGAAATTGTCCTTCTCTAAGATCTCCCTACAGTGGTTTTAGCACATTGCAGTTGCGACCTATTTTCTGAAACTTTATACTCATTTCACCTAGCTCAAGACCATGCGAAAACATCATCTCACAAACTGCAAGCCTGAGATTTGAATTGGTATATGTGTAGTGACTTCTATATTTCTATGTGCAGACACAGTTGATGTTGGGAGCTGTGAAGGCACTGCAGGAAAAGGTACGCCACAACATCCATATATGCTGATTACTATAAGCTACTTCTCATAACTCCCTATCTCTTAGTTCATCTGTCATCCATGGCAGTCATTTTGACTTTGCTGCATAATTTTCTGCAGCTTTGACTGCTTAAGTCTGTAAATTTTGGCCAAGAAATTATCCCACCAAACCCTGAAACTATCTATTACTTTAAACAAAGCAAAATCAGTTGGAACAAGGATTATGATATATATTCATGGTTTCAACTGACCTGATTCAAAAGAGAAACCTATGCCTGAACAGCTGTCTAAACGCCGAACAGCTATCTAAACGAGCACTTTAAAACTGGAGTCAACTTAATAAATTCATGTTCTGAAAATTTTGAATGGGACATAATTAGAGCAGTATTCATGTACACAGAGCCATTGAGGGTGTTTGGGATTGCTCTTTGAAACTGCTTGCCCACTCTGCGATTTTGATACAGCACATAAGTAGCTTTGGTGGTTTGTGATCGTTAATCCAAACTGCCTAATCTGATTATTAACAAGTGAAAAAGCTGTTATGCATAAGTTGGTTGACACGTCGTCTTTTAAACCACCAATAAGCATGTTATGATAAGCGAAATCCCAAGCACCCCCATAGCTATCGTGGCATATTGCCAGTAATGTCCCCTAAACCCCTGGAGTCCGTCGTTTCTTGTTATTAAATGACAGCAGATTTGCATAATGTCATATTTCAATGCTTTCTTGAGCTTCTAGCTCTTAAAAGTATAAAACGTATTCTCCTTATTATCCGACTAACAACTTTGGGCCTTGCAAAATAGAAAAACCAGCTGAGCAAAGAGAAGCAGGTCCTGGAACGAGAGGTAATAATAGATTAGTTAGTTAGTTACTGATTCGAACTTAAATCAAAACAGTGGTTCTGATAGCGTGTTGGTAATTGATGCATTTCCCTTGTGATATGGCCACAGCTACTGGCAGCAAGACTGAACGAGAGCAATGTTGACAGTTGAGGCATCAACATACCTACCAAAGTGATCTTTGGATCTATTGTATGATAATTTGTTCATTGTGTCCTCTATATTGTTTCTGGTGTGCAAGTGTTTGTCTTATGTTTCTTGCATACAGCTAAGAATCAGCTAAGACCGTGGTTCTCCGACCACTGTGTTGTTCTATGTATAATAATGTAATTCGTTTCTAACAATGCTGCAATGTCACGTAACATGTCTTTAGTAACGGATTTTTCCCTTTCTAATTCTCATCCATCGAACCCTCACATCTTTAGGTACTGACGGTAAACCATAAAATTATATAAATGCCTGACCTTTACCAGGGTAAGTTTCTAGCAGCCGCTGCCGGCAAGCACCTAGCCAAGTTCCAGATATTTGTTATATCAATGTTTATCTTACTATACTACTTTATATTAGATATTCAAAGATGGTCACTCTATTCTTTTAGCTATTCACTCACTGCACACTAATAGAATCTATGGGTAAATATTACAACATACTAGTACTTAAAAATTTGTAGCATTCTACTAATGACCATAGATAAGAATATAAGCTATCATCTTGTGGTACCCATCTTTACTTTGAATTATTTATTCAGCTTCTTAATGGGCCATGAGCTACATAGAAACCACAATCCCCAACCATACACTCGTGTATTTACAGAGTAATAAAGTTATAAAGGTGATCCGTCGGTATTGTTTGTTTTTGATGTCTGACCGAATCAGAGATCTTAAGATCTCAGGCCGTTTGTTTTTATCTTTGTATTTAGATAGGGCAGGCCATTTGTCTCTCCTTTTTGTCCCTATTTTTTTTCCAGCTCAGCCCAGTTTTTGTAAGTTTCTGTTCCGTATTTTTGACAGTTTTAAGCGTTTGACATATTAAACTTTATATTTTCTGTTACGCACTTTCAGGTTTATAGCTTTTTGATATAAACAAAATTATAAAAAAAAAATAAATAAAAAAAAAAAAAAAAAAAAAAAAACCACCCCGTCTTTATAAAAAAACTACCCAGTCATTATAACATTCTTACCTCTGAAAACCTCTGATCTTGTCAGATCCAATACCAAGTTTGATTATCTCTGAAATAAAAACTATCACAGTTTACCAAGTTTCCTTAAAAAAAAAAAAAAAAAAAAAAAAAAAAAAAAAAAAAAAAATCATTTTCTAATAAACCATATTTTTTAATCTTGAAGATTTCTCAACTATTTCAACAAGAAATGTGTTGTTTTGTTACCTTTGGTGCCTTTAATTTTGTTCCCTCGTCATCTTCAATAAACCATTTTTTAATCTTGAAGATTCCTCACCTATTTCAATTGGGTTTCAACTATAAAAAATTAAGCTAACAAGGTGTGGGGTTTTTTTTTTTTGGTTAATTTGTAATGTTTGCTGGATTTCAGGTTCTTGATAAGAATGATTTTTTCTATCGGTTTTAATTTGGGTTTTTAGTTAAAGGGCTACTTTTTATTTTTGAATGAGTTGTTGATATATGTTTAAGTTGGTTTTTTTAGTAGTATTGATAGAAATCAATGCTTTTTAGACAGTATAAGGGTGAGCATGGTCCAAAAACCGGACCGGACCGGACCGAAGATCGAGAACCGGAAAAACCATAGACCGAGACCGGACCGAATGTGGTCGGTCCGGTCTCGGTCTGGTTCGGTCCGGTCCGGTCTTCGGTCGGTTCGGTCCAATTAGGCATATTTTGGCACGTTTTTTCGGTTTTTTGGTCGGTCCGGACCGGACCGAGGACTGAATTAGCTAAAAAGCCTAGACCGAGGACCGGACCGAATGTGGTCGGTCCGGTCCATCCGGTTTGTTTGCTCACCCTTATCTATGCAAACGTGGTGGCTTAAAGGATTTACAAGCATTTTGGTTTTTTATTTGTTTATCTCCAAGTAGTTTTGATGTCAAAGCTGTTCATTTTGGTTTTTATTATTCATCATCAATATACATTTTTGCTACTTATAGGTTATATGATAGCTTTTTAGGTAGTTACATATATTTAGACATTTTGCAAAAACAAACAGTCTTAGATGATTTAGATTCAGACATTTCAACCACATATTAATATTTAGACTTGTTAATCAGATTCAGACTAAAAATATCTGAAAAAACAAACAGCACCCATTACTTCATCCACCACTAATTTGGATTAGACGGACCTTTTTTTTTTTACTAATGTAGTTTATGTAGTAATTAATTGGTGTAAAAATCACCTTGCATACAGTGTGTAATACAGAATGGGTACTTGCAAAGACAATCGTGCTTCACAAAGCAGAGTGTATAAACGAACTATTAGAACTTCATGGGACTAATAGAACAAAGACACTAAAACTTGAATGTATAAATTGATCTAATGGATGGGTTCCATCTGGTATGTGAAGTATTTATAAGCAAAACAAAAGGCTAAACTAAAGAATCCTAAATTGACTAAAGGTAAAAGATCATTTGAGGACCAAACTTTTTTTACATACCAAAAGACGAATTTTCACCATCCATCTTCCCTCCATCTTTACTTGATCTAATGGATGAGATTAATCACAACAATTAAAAAAACCCAATTTCATCCTTTTTTTTCAAATATTAATATCTTTCAAACCGTTAATCGTTAATCGAAAAAAAATATACCGGTACGATGAGCATTTAATTATTTTTCTATAGATAGGCTATTTGATATATTTTTAACAAATTTTTTTTCATTTTTTTCACGTTTTTTTTTGTGGCCGAAAAAATCATATATGATATGATATGTAATATCATATATGATTTTTTCGGTCACGAAAAAAAAACGTGAAAAAAACGAAAAAAAAAAATTGTCAAAAATATATCAAATAGCCTATTTATAGAAAGATAGTTAAATGTTCGTCGCGAGAGTGTAATTATTTTCGCTTAACGATTAACGGTATAAGAGATATTTAAATTATAAAAAATGGGTGAAATATTAAATTCTTTTAATCTCAACCATTGATTTCTTTTTATATGGATGATGAGAATGAGTCACTTGGTATGTGAGAAATGTTTGGTTTTTTAAATAACTCGACTAAAAAAAATGCAGTTTCATTATTATTATTATTTTCTTTATTACCTTTTTGTATAGCAAATTTTATTTAGCAAATATCTTATAAATTATAAAATATACTAACAAGCAAAATGTAACAGTATTCAAAGTAGTGTATTACTCCATCCGTTATTCCTTAATGACATTTGTCATTGGTTGATGTTTTATGTTGTCAAATTGTGATTGGTTAATGTTTAATCCTCTCAATATTGTAAAACCTAAATACACATTGTGGCAATCTCCTATTGGTGAATATGTGGTTGGTGTTTTACTGTTCACGAAGCATTTTGTGTAATAATCCAGTAATACTTACCAAATTTGTACGACATATTGCAATTTGTGACACATGTGCTTCCTAATCTTTGTACTACACTATTTAAAATTTATCATGTGTACAACTAGAACTTTCTTCATTGTTTTTAACCGACATTTATAGAAGGTATATCAAATTATAAAAATCAAGTAAAATATATACAAACACGAAGATAAAACTTGAACAAACCTCAACGTAGCATCATACACAAAAGTTAACCCAGGTAAATTTTGTAAACTTTGATATACATGCATCATGCATGTTTATTATTACAACAGGCTATTTAACACCATGTTTGTCAAAAATAAATGAATATAATCAAGTTGTAAATCAACAACGAGAGCCATGTGTATTCTACTATCAGTACACAAATGATGAGAAAGCAGACATAGTTTCACCAAATGAAAAAAAAATCGAAGAAAAGATATGCGAATGTCACCTTAAAAGGTGCATCTGGAAAAAGGGCCCGTAAAACAGAAGCACAAGTCACCAACATAGCATCTTCACTTTCAGAAAACAGTGAGGCTTCATGTGTTGCCACTAAAGGTAAGTACACAGATTCTATTATAATTGTTAAATTTAATATTAAGGACCTGTTTGGTATGAGAATTTTTAGAGGTTTGGACTCAAAGATGATTTAAAATCTTTGTTTGGTATAAAAAGTGGGTTTTAAAATTGCGGTTCAAACCCTTGGACTCTACCATACTCAAATAATACCTTTATAGATGGGATTGTAGTGGATTAGGGGCCCACATCATTTTCTCTCTATTTCTCTCATACTCTTTACATTTAAATTAATCTAATATTAAATTTATAAAAAAATTTATATAATAATAATTTATCTTTTTATAATATATTTTCTCCTTCTTACATTACATTTAAATCCTAAACAAAATCCAAATCTTAATCCAAATCTAAATCTAAATTCTAAACCCGTCTACAAACCAAACGGCCCCTAAGAGTTACATTAATGAATAATACAATATGTATTCTCTCATTTTTTGCACAGGATTATTTCAACCATGTGCCATTCATGGCAATTCGCAATTATGTTACAACAACAACGTAAGTGAACCATACTATGGGTTTAGAACGATTTGCCAATTGTCGGAACCCTCATTTCCCTATGACGTTTATCCCCAATTCGTCAGATATGTATAATTGCGAGTACAAAGAATAAAGCCCAAAACAAACCACATACACCCTCATTAGCTGACCAAAAAAAAAAAAAAAAAAAAAAAAAAAAAAAAAAAAACCTATTATCCAACAATAACAATGAAACCTTTAGCCCAACTTACACAACACACAATAACAAAAAACAAACAACAAAATATAGAAAATACAAATTTATATATATAGATATATATAGTTAAATATACATTATTTTATAAAATTACACACTTAATTAAAAAAAATCAAGCACAAAACACATAAAAACCATTACAACAACGTTTCAAACATTGTTAAAATTCCAACATATGACAAACCAATCTCGCACAAAACATATTCAGTAAATACAACATATACAATGTAAAAACAAAAACACATCAACTCACCCCGCAGCAAAGCGCAGGCAAACCCGCTAGTTTTAAGCATTTAGCAACTTTAGCTGAGTAATAAGTTTTGCTTTTTAGCATAATAGACTTTTTAAGAATCTTAGGCCTGAAACCTACCTATTCGGATACATAATTTGTTGGTTATTATGTTCGAATATTATATATTTATATAAGTTCACAACAAACACTCGTTATTATTAGTTGTAGTTATCGTCCACACTCAACTATTATTATTAGATTGATCTTAATACTAAATACTAAAAACTCCGTAAACGTACGCGTTGTAAATATCAATCTGAAGCACGTGTTATTGAGTGTATGCAAGAGATTATTTATAACATATAGAAACACTCCGTAATACTAAATACTAAAAACTCGTAAACGTACACGTTATAAATATTAACTGAAGCACGTGTTATCGAGTGTATGCACAAGATCAATTATAAAATTTAATCATTTATATTTACTAAGTTTGACTTATATTAAAATATCAAATTAAACTATTCAAACAACAAAATAAATAATAAAATTTGATCATACTTTTACAGCCGACCAAATATAGTTAGAATATTATTATTAGAGTAGTCTTTGTTATGTGTATTAACATTAAAATTAGTATTATTAATTGCATGTTATATAGGTTTTCAAAAGTATACTATAAAGGGTTGGTTATTAGTATCCCCTAAACTACAAGCAATATCCTACTTTTTTTTCCTTTTTTTTTTTTTTTTTTTTTTTTTTTATATAATTTTGTTTATTATTATAAAATTGTAAAATAAAAAAAAAATGGAACAAAAAGTATTAAGGTTGATAAGTTAAAAGTAGTGAAACATATGAAGCCGAAAACCATAAAAAGTTGTCATGTTCTGTTAATAAAGTAGGTAAAATTGCTAAAAAAATTACGAAACATAAAATATAAAGTTTAACATGTCAAAAATAGTAAAAGAAAAATGATACGGAACAAAAACAAAACAAAATAATAATAATAATAAAAAAAAATTGTCTTGTATTGTCAGTAAAACAGGTAATAGGAGGGTGGGAAGGGTAAAACTGATAAAAAAATTATTTGAATGTTTAAAACCTACACCTAAAATTAGATATAAAATTATGATTGGTACATTTGAAAATTTATTTGGTGATAAATAATGAAAAAGAAAAAGTGTAAAACACTTGTCAAAAGATAAATAAAATAAGTAAATTGTTAAATCTCATTATTTGAGGTGATTTATTTTGCTTACCCACAAATCCATGTATACCAATGGACAAATACCCATCATCCATCTAGTTTGATCTAAAATTTAATATGTCAACCTAAGTCCTTGTTTTTTTTTCTTGTCTTGTTGTCTTTCTTATTTATTCACATTTTTGTCTTTTTTTTAATTCACGTTTTTTTCTTTGCTTTCATATGTTTTCGTTTGTTTTCTTACGTTTCGCCCGTTTTCATACGTTTCATACGTTTTTGTCAATTTTTGTCCGTTTTCATACATTTTAGTCCGTTTTCATACGTGTTTTTGTTGGAACAAGAAAAGTGTAAATCATTAGTCTAGGGATTTCTATTTATCTTTTGTTATACTTTAGGGTAAGTTGTGTAAGTTGTAAACCTGTGACAGCATGTTCCTATCGCAGAACTTGTATATCTGCAATAGCATGCTTGGCTAGACGTATGGATATAAATACCCACTACCTCATTGGTAATGAGGTGTGTGTTCTCCTTTCATCTAATGCAAGACTTTCTATGTTTCTGTCGTTTCTCTCTCTACTCTAAAATGTCCACACCCACTTTTTCTCTCTTAGATTAGTAAAGTAGACGTGATATTATTAGAACAACAATTGATATCAAGAGCCAAATATGATTCGTTGTTTTAGGTAGTCTTGTTTTAATCTTCATTAGTTGTAAAAGTTTTGGTTTTATTAAAGTTAAGAACTTTCTCTCTCTAGAATATCTTAAACTTCATACGTAGTATAAAGATAAATCATTAACGTGTTTAATCTTGTAAAACGTGTGTTAGGATAACATATTTGTGGAAAAGGAAAGAGCTTTCATCATTATACACAAAGCTTTTATGTATTTAGTGAATATTTAGGCTGAATTTTGTGGTTTAAGGGTTTTAGGAAAAGTGTACTTTTGTTCGTAAAAATAGGGTTTAAAGTTTGCTTGCATCAGTTTGTTCGCATCTGTAAGGGTTTTTTGGCTGCGATACTAGGCTTAGCAACAATTACGATAGCTATTCTAGTCTGCGATAGGTGAATGCGATAGCAATTTATTTGGGCTGCGATAGAAAGGGTTGTGATACTTGCTTTAATTTGCGAAGCTTTTTGTCACCTACTGTTTACGAAAGAAAACTCTGCTCGAATCGCAAGAAATTGCTGTGATAACTTGTGTATTGTTGTAATATCACAAAGTTCTGCGATACCTGATTTTCCGAGACTCACTGTTACCCACGTTTTGTGAAAGAAAACTCTGTCCAATTTTCACCATAAAGCTGGAATAGTTACTGTTCATGAGACTCTGTTGCAATATCACAACTTAAAACTCCAAACAATCAACCATATCAACTTAAAACAAACTAAAACACCACACTCAAATATAAAACAACATCTCATATCAAAGATCCACTATCACAATGTCTACTTTTCGCGATGGATTGAATTTTGATTCTAGTCCACCAATGCTCCTTCCTGGAACATACACTGCCTGGAGACTAAGTTTCAAGCTATGGCTCACAAATTTGATGATGCTGAACTTATGCTAAAATCAATCAAAAACGGTCCATATGAAATGAAATTTATTGCTGACCAAGAAAACCCAGGGATTAAGACTCAAATCTAAAGAAGAATTGAATGAGTCTAAACGTGCTCAATTCACAGCTGACAGCAAAGTCAAATCCTTCATACTGTTAGCTCTTCCAAATGAGGTCTACTGAAAAATGAACCATCAAGAACTGCTCATGATACATGGATGACCCTTGCTTCAATGCATCGTAATGAAGAACTTCAACTCATCAGACAAGAAATCTAACATTAATATAACATTCATACAGATCTTATGCAAACCATCATCCGTACCTCAACATCAACCAACCATGGAAATCCATTTTAAGTTGTTGATCATGGTACCATGACCTACACTCTGGATGGATTTTATTACACTCCTCCAAATGTGCCGATCGTTGTTCCAAGATACCATCCCATAACCATTCACAATTTTGAGCAATCTCTCATGGACAATATGGCTAAGCTTGGAAAGACTTTCTCTATGGACTACTCTTGTAAAGGCAAAAACAAAAATGGTCAATATCTCTGACTACTCAAGATAAAGCAACATAAGCATGACATTGGCCCCAGAGATAGTTTCTAAATGGGAGTTTAAAAATGAATCACTCAATTTCATGGAAGAAACGGGAGATAATGAGGAAGAGGCCTTTGGACCAAGCATGGAATTTATGGCACACATTGAAGATGTGGAAGGTATGGACATAACGATGGATGATGTCTTTGAAGCTTATGAAGAGGATGCAACTCCAAGCTATGACACTGATGCTGAAGAAGATGACACTCTTATCAACAAGGTACACCCATCATATGCTTGTGATAATGATGATCTTGATGAATTTATACATGGTCACATTCGTACCACTAGTAAGATAACTAGAGTTAACATAATTAGTGAAACATCGACAAGTGCTAAACCAAAGTCATCTACTAATAGTAATGATTGCAATCATGCATCAACAAGTCAAGATCATGTTGATATGCTTCAAAACTATGCCACTATTCAATCTCAAATTCAAAATTATGCTAACTTGATAAAACAAGAATAAGATAAAAGTGCTTCTTTAGAAAAGAAAATCAATGACATGTTATATGAAGAGCTGAGCGGCAACTATTGCTAAAACGTCAAATTCAAGATCAACAAAATGATATTTTTCTTTTCAAAAGAAATATTTCCAGTTTTGAAAATACCAAAAAGAATCTTGAAAAAGAAGTTTTAAAACTTAAAAAAGAAAAAGTTCGCACTACCAATCAGACTCCTCAGACTATGTACATGTTACTCCCCAAACCAGATTCAGTCATGGATCTAAAACAGGACCTTAGTTACACTAAACCATATAATCTTGACATGGTCAAACATCAAACACCAAGTTTGTATAATGCTGATTACATGAGACGTGATACCTTCAAAGATTACATGTTTGTTCCAAATGACATATCTAAAGAAGAAATCCAAAAACGTTTAAAGGTCAATCAAAAGAAAACCAATTTCTCCTACTTTAGTGCCGATTATGGTTTGATTAATAAGGAAAATGCTCTTTTACAAAAACCAACAAATGTTAAAAAATAAACATGAGGATCAGACTTCTGTCAAACCATATGATTCTAGCAGATATGAGAGTTTTGCAAGAAAAACCTTTTTTCATCTAAAAAATCAAATAAGTCGATTGCTATCTATTATTCGTGGGAAGCAAGAGTTTCAAACGGATGAACTAATAAGATCCAATTCTTATGAAATAGATATCTTAAGGGAAGTTAAGAAACAGATACAAACATTTATTGAGCGTCTTGTGAATAGCATTAACGATAAACTTAAAGTCTTTGAAGAGGCATTGATGACTGAAACGCAAAATGATTTAAAATATGTCACATCTCTTGAAGATGAATATGACCTACTTTGCTTAAACTCGGACATTCGAAAGAAATATTTTCTATATCAAATTGAATCAATCAAACCACAATTTGCGCTAAATGAAGAGAAAATTGAGATTTTGGAAAATAAACAAACATCTTTAGAAATGGAAAACCTTTTACTCAAAGAGAGTCTAAAAGAATGTTTACAAAAGAACGTTGAGTTGAACGAGGAACTGTCTTGTCGTAATGCCAAATTTGAAAACTCTTTTGGTAAAATTGAAAAACAATCTTTAATGTTTGAAGCAAATTGGCAAAGAAAAATTTAAGAAAACAAATACGACAAGCTTTCCTATGAAAATTCTTTGAAACTAATCTTAAAAGAGAATGAGGAACTCAAATCTAAAGTGCTTGATTTGATGAAAAACAAGAATCATAAGTCTGCTGCTAATCGCTAGTTGGAAAATCAAATTTTCTCATATTTTTCGTACCAACCAACTTTTTTGGCATCCCAAAAACAAAAAACTCATATTCTTGAACCAAAACAAAAAAGAGGTTTTTATCTAATCCTAAAGTAATTGCTCCTGGTATGTATCACATTGCATCTACTTCTAATAGTATACCATATGGTACGAATGACATGCTTCATAACAAAGAATTAGAAATAGCTAGGAAGCAAGCATTACTTAGTCAGGATATGCCTCTAGGTGCACCAGTGTGTTCTTTGACTCCTCCCCCCATAGTAAAGAAACCCAAGGGTCAAAGAAACACAAGAACAAGAATCGTAAGAAACATAAACTAGTACAATATTATCAATCTACAAAATCTCCTAATGCAAATTTGCTTTTTTGATCCAGGTTTAAAAACTACTTGTAACATGGAGAGACCACTTAAGAGAAATGATTTGAAGACTAGTGCCTCTCAACCTTAAGTTGTAGAAAAACCTGGATATTTTAAAGCTTTCAATAAAAAACGCTCTAAGCGAATGGATGACTGTAAAAAGTTAAATATGCATGGATTTGTTGCTTCTAATAGCATGAATGCTTGTCTTAATTCTGTTTCTTATAATTCTGATTCTGATAAATGTGTGGATGCTAATTTGAATTGTAAAAACATAAAAGCCAATACCACTAGGACTGCTACATCGAATTTAAGAAACACTATGCATAGAGCAAAATGGGCATGGATCTCAACGGGTAGATAATTAGAACATTCTGACTCACACCCTAGATCTTACTTAAAGTGGATTCCCATAGGAAGAGTGTTTAAACACGTAGGCTATAGGAGGCAACTGGTTAAGAAGCACCAAGCACCAAGCACCAAGCACCTACCACTACTTCATTAGAAAAATTCAATCCATTAGGTGTGCATTCTATACTTTCTAACTACGTGGAACCACTTTATCAACGGATTCCCAATTTTCTATTTTTTAATTTGATGTGCAGCTTGTCCAAGTGTGCCTCTGGTACCTCGACTCGGGGTGCACCCGAAATATGATCGGGAACAGGGCACTTCTCAAGAACTTCGTAGCCAAATTCTTGGGTATAGTGCATTTTGGGAATGATCACATAGCTAATATCACCGGTTATGGAGATCTCATTCATGATAAGGTTACAATTCAAAGAGTCTACTTTGTCGAAGGACAAGGTCACAACTTGTTTAGTATTGGTCAATTATGTGATAGCGGTTTAGAGGTGGCTTTCACAAAACATTCATGTATTGTTCGCACTCTTGAAGGCGTTGATATTCTCAAAGGCTCCAGGGATTCAAATTTATACCAAATTGCACTTCAAGAAATAACATAACCAAAACCGATTTGTTTGCTTGCAAAAGCAACATCATCACAAGCTTGGCTAAGACATCGTCGATTCTCTCATTTGAACTTCAGAATGATAAATGACCTTGCTCAAAAGAATTTAGCCAGAGGATTGCCCTAGCTATCTTTCAAGAAAGATCTTCTTTGCTCAGCTTGTGTGTTGACATAAATAATGTGTGAAAACGTTATTTATATTTTTCGATATCTCTATATTTTGACGATCACAAAATGTAAAATCGTCAATCGTATAATTACTACGTATACAAGTATTAAGCTAGTTTATATCACTATATCCAACTTAATCACTTAAGGTATGGATAAACAAGTGCTTAATACATCTAATGATCAAAGGGATATTTAATTAACTAATACAAAAGTTTATTTAAATATATAAACATATTATATATTTTTGAAAAACACTTTTGGTAATAAAGAAAAATGTTTTAATCATACTAAATATATGATTTCAAATATTTAACCAAAATCAGTTAGTTTTTCACCAAATAAACTTTCCCCACTAAAAAACAAAAGTTCTGGCCGTTACAGCTGGGCGGCCCCCTTAATTATAAGGGGCGGTCCCCTTAATTTTAAGGGGGCCGGCCTTGATTTAAGGGGGCCGGCCACACTTCTCTGTCAGAACTTGTTGCCTATAAATACCACTTTAAACCTGGAATTTTTCTCACCTTTTGCACGAAATTTTCAGATCTATAACTCTCTAAACATCCTCTAAAACCCTTTGATCATTTGTATATTAATCCTTGTTTCAAGTGATTCAATCCCTCATCATCCATTCTCATCCAAAGTGCAAAAGAAGAACACTCTTTCTTCAACCAAGTTCAAGAAGTGTTGAAGAGTAGTTGTGCATAGTGTATATATATTCATTTGTGAATATTGTGTTGTGCTTGTGATTAATTGTGTAGAAGATATAGAAGTTGTGTAGATAATAGAAGTTGATAAGTAGTGAAGTAGGTTAGTTGTGAAGATAGCTGTGAAGTAGAAGATTGATGTGTAGAAGATAGGTGTGAAGAAGATTGGTGTGTAGAATATTGGTGTGAAGAAGGTGTGTAGAAGTTGTGATCAAGTTGTGAAGTAATTGTGGTGTGTAAATTGGTGTGTAAGGTTTTCTCCGCCAAAAGGGAGTTTGTTGACATAGTGAAGAAAACTCTCGAGTAGGTGACTCGGGGAGTGGAGTAGGAACAAGGAAGGTGTCCTTGTAGCCGAACCACTATAAATCCTTGTGTTGTGGTTTGATCTTTCTAACTCTTCTCATTACTTATTTATTTACCTTTACTATATTAGCTTTGTTAGTTAAGTTATTATACAATTGTTCATATAGTGCAAGTATTGAGTTCACATAAACTAGAATCGAAGTTTTAAAAACAATATTAAGGAACATGGTAATCTACTTCTTAGGATTAGTAACGAAGTATGTTTACGTTCCAACATAAGCCTTAACAATAAACATATACTTTTATCTTTCTTTATATTTATTTTGGTCTTTTTGTATTGTTGATGTGTTTAGGTGAAAATGCCCAAAGCAACTACCGAAGATCTTTCTCACACTAAAAACTACATTCCTAAAGTTTCCCAACTCCCTACCACATCTCCTTCCATTGGACTTATATATCGTCAAATTGAAGATAGAAATGTTCATGAAGGACGTGTAGTAGATCTTGCTTTTGCTCAACCCGAGTACATACATCGCTTGTTTTCAAGCATCAACTTCAATTGTCTTTATGAAATAAATGAACCTATCATTCCTCGCTTCATAATGCATTTCTATAGCCAAGTCACCGTCCAAGCAAATGATCTTGGTTTCATCACCATCTCTTTCATGATTCAAAATGAATTTATTACCCTAACTCTCGAACAATTTGGTCATATCCTCCAAATTCCATTTAGAGGTCAAGCCATTTTCTCAAACGAGTGGGACCTCGAATCTCTTAATCGCTATCGACCAACCTTCGGTCCCTATCTCGACGAAATTCCTCTTCCCGAAGAAATTCGTCAAGTCCTTGGTATAGAACGTGCCACCACAAGCCGAAAAATAAAATCCAAAAATGTTCAAATCTCTCTATACCAACTTCTCCTCAAGGAATTAAGCCCTCACATGAAGCGTTGGGAAGAACTCATTCGTGAGAATGCGTTTGGTACTGGAGGTCACCGGGACCATCTCCTGGCGAGCCTTGCTCACATGTTGTATTGTATAGCTGTCGAAAAGCTGTACAATTTGGCCTACTTCTTTATCAAACGGATTGAGTGTGCTAGAAAAACTCCCAAAGCCAACCTTCCATATGGAATGTTCCTTACTCATCTCTATCATCATGTTATCGAGTACTACCCCGATCTTGACAATAGTATCTATGAGTCCATCTACCCCACTCTACGCTCTCTCGCTCTAAAACAAGCTCGACGAACTCGAAGTGACAAGGGTAAACCTCGTCGTCATAGCTTTCATGGATCATCTTCAAGGCAAGACGATGACGATGAGGAGGAAAACATCCATGATGCTATTACCCCTTCGTTTTCTGAGTTCGTTGACGATTTAGAGGATCTTGACTATCCCAACTATTCTACCCCATCTCCTGGTGATCAAACCGAAGAAGTGCTTCATGAACGAACTACCGAGATGCTTAGAAGACAAAAGAGTTTGCATGAAGAAGTTAGAGGTGGCTTCAAATCTATCGGGAAGACATTGAAGCGCATATTCGGGAAGAAAAAGTGATGATGTGCTTGGATTATATTTGTTGAACAATACTTATTTTTATGTCTTGTGTGCTATTTGTCCGAAGTATATTCGAAAGTACTTGTTATTTGGATATTTGTTTAGTATGTTAACTTATGTTTAATATATGCTTATGAATGCATGCTTTAACTCTTAACTTATATATATACTTGCATGATTAGTTTATATAAATATATGACATGTATGCTTTATAATAGACCAAAACAAATGTGAAATGTCCAAATAGAGCTTGCTGCAAATACAAAACAGAACATAACATTTTTCTAGAAAATTTTTGAAAATTTTTGGTTTCTGGGTCGTCAGATGGGCGGCCCCCTTAAATCATAAAGGGCGGCCCCCTTAAAATTAAGGGGACCGACCTTCATTTAAAGGGACCGGCCATCTGAAAAAGTTTTTACACTGTTTTCTTTTGCATCTTGTGATCCCTTTTGCTAGTCCCAGCTACCATTTCCCTTAAAAACTAAACTGATTTTGGAATATAACATTACAATTTCAAATTAATTCCACTTCTAAACATGTTTTCCCACTATATAATCTCCATGCATGTTTAATTCACATTCCATCATCCTCAAACATTCATCAAACATCATCATGTCATCACCAAGAACCACCTATTCAAACAATGCCAAGAAACAAAAACTTGTCATCATTCCACCCAAACAACTCTTCATTGATCTTACAAATGAAGACAACACCACTCCATCTACACCACCTCAATGTTCATCTCCTAGTGCACCAAATGCACCCTCCAAAACACCTTCAACAAATGGAAACTCCACTTCCTCCATACCATCCACTTCATCCATAAATGACTACATCAACACCCACTTATCTCCTCCAACAATTGATCAACCATTACAACCTACCAATGAGAACACATCTCTTGCACTCACTCTCTCATTATCACCACTAACACCTCTTGATGCACATTTCTCATCATCTCCTATCAATCCACCAACCTATATCCCCGTCCCATGGAGCTTACTTAAAGCTCATGGAGACACTTGCCTTTGTTGCATTCACAACCGAACAATTGTGTTCGGATTAAGAGATGAGATCCAATACATGTTTTCTCATATTGAAAACTTGTTGCATCAACCACCAACAACAAACACAACACCTCCACCACCATCAACAAACACACCTCCACCATCACCATCTCCATGTTCACCATCCATTCCTCCCAATTAAACATGCTTGGTGTTTCACAAATAAAGTTGTGTTAAACCTTTTTGGATGGCAAGCTCTAGAGAGGACTCTCATGTTTGAGACTTGGTATTTTATTTTAATGATGATTCTAAGCCTTTAAGGCTTTTGTTAGTTGCATTACTTGTTACGGTTGTTAATGTAATGCTTGATGTATTTTTTTTTATTAATGTTATGGTTATGTTTAGTCTCTACTCTTGCATGCTATATACATATATATGTTGCTTGCCACTAAATATTTTTGCAAGATATCCATATCTCGATTCCTTTTGGCCTCAAAACGAGGGGGAGTACAATTCGAGGGGGAGTTTACATTAACATGGGATAACCTTTTTTGATGCTAACAAAAATGGGGAGAAGTGATATAAACTCACAATAATACTTGAATATATACTAATTTTCGATTAATGAGTTTAAATTTTGTAATCATCAAAAAGGGGGAGATTGTTGACATAAATAATGTGTGAAAACGTTATTTATATTTTTTGATATCTCTATATTTTGACGATCACAAAATGTAAAATCGTCAATCGTATAATTACTACGTATACAAGTATTAAGCTAGTTTATATCACTATATCCAACTTAATCACTTAAGGTATGGATAAACAAGTGCTTAATACATCTAATGATCAAAGGGATATTTAATTAACTAATACAAAAGTTTATTTAAATATATAAACATATTATATATTTTTGAAAAACACTTTTGGTAATAAAGAAAAATGTTTTAATCATACTAAATATATGATTTCAAATATTTAACCAAAATCAGTTAGTTTTTCACCAAATAAACTTTCCCCACTAAAAAACAAAAGTTCTAGCCGTTACAGCTGGGCGGCCCCCTTAATTATAAGGGGCGGTCCCCTTAATTTTAAGGGGGCCGGCCTTGATTTAAGGGGGCCGGCCACGCTCCTCTGTCAGAACTTGTTGCCTATAAATACCACTTTAAACCTGGAATTTTTCTCACCTTTTGCACGAAATTTTCAGATCTATAACTCTCTAAATATCCTCTAAAACCCTTTGATCATTTGTATATTAATCCTTGTTTCAAGTGATTCAATCCCTCATCACCCATTCTCATCCAAAGTGCAAAAGAAGAACACTCTTTCTACAACCAAGTTCAAGAAGTGTTGAAGAGTAGTTGTGCATAGTGTATATATATATTCATTTGTGAATATTGTGTTGTGCTTGTGATTAATTGTGTAGAAGATATAGAAGTTGATAAGTAGTGAAGTAGGTTAGTTGTGAAGATAGGTGTGAAGTAGAAGATTGGTGTGTAGAAGATAGGTGTGAAGAAGATTGGTGTGTAGAATATTGGTGTGAAGAAGGTGTGTAGAAGTTGTGAAGTAATTGTGGTGTGTAAATTGGTGTGTAAGGTTTTCTCCGCCAAAAGGGAGTTTGTTGACATAGTGAAGAAAACTCTCGAGTAGGTGACTCGGGGAGTGGAGTAGGAACAAGGAAGGTGTCCTTGTAGCCGAACCACTATAAATCCTTGTGTTGTGGTTTGATCTTTCTAACTCTTCTCATTACTTATTTATTTACCTTTACTATATTAGCTTTGTTAGTTAAGTTATCATACAATTGTTCATATAGTGCAAGTATTGAGTTAACATAAACTAGAATCGAAGTTTTAAAAACAAACTTGTGTTTATAAATTTTTAAAAGGACGTAAAACTATTCAACCCCCCTTCTAGTTTTCCACATTGTGAATTAGGGAAGATGACATGTGCAACACTCAAATCCAAATCTGAACATAGTTCCGTTGCTCCTTTGCATTTATTAAACATGGACTTGTGTGGCCTGATGCGTATTGTCAGCATAAATGGAAAGAAATATATTTTGGTTATTGTGGATGACTACTCACGATTTACTTGGGTTCACTTTCTTGCTTTTAAAGCCGAAATACCAAATGTGATCATCAAGTTCATCAAAAGAGTACAAGTTGGTCAACACACTCAAGTCTAATATGTAAGAATAGAAATTGGAACGGAGTTCATGAATCAGATTCTTTAGAATTTCTTTGATTCAATTGGCATTACTCATCAGAGATCGGTAGCTTACACTCCTCAACAAAATGGTGTAGTTGAAAGACGAAACCGTACATTAGTAGAAGCTGCTAGAACAATGCTATCCTCTACAAATTTTCCATTAAATTTATTGTTTGAAGTTGTGTCAACGGCTTGTTTCACACAAAACCGATCTATCATTAACAACTGATTCAACAAAACTCCATATCACATCCTTCACAGATGAAAACCCGATGTAAAATACTTACGCACCTTTGGTTGTCAATGCTACCCTCTAAATGATCGTGAAGATATTGGAAAACTAAAAGAAAAAGGGGATGTCGGAATTTTCCTTGGACATTCAACATAATCGAGTGCATATCGTATTTACAATCGGAGAACAAAGTTGATAAAAGAGACAATCCATGTTCATTTCGATGAAGTAGAAGAAATGGCTTCTGACCAAGTAAGTTCAGAACCCGTGCGAATGACTATGACTTCTGAACAAACCAACATCATCAACACGAAAGCATAAACATATTCAAAAGGAAGCGTTAGATGGACTGTTTGAGAACTTCTATGATGAATCATGTGGAGGAAATAAGATGAAGGTGTCTACAATATCCACTGCAACTCCGATTATCGAAGTTAACAATCAAGAAGACATACCATCTGTAACACCCCCATTTTCACAGACCGCAGCGGATGTTAGGTCTGGGGTATTACCTCATGGAATCATAGTCACAATAATAGAAAACGACTTAAAAAGAGACGTTTTTATAAAATGAGTTATTATTCATTAAAATATCAAAGTTTTTATTTAGAAGAGGTCCCGTGAATCTAAGTGTGAAATGTTGTATTTGAATGATAACCGGTTTAAAAGTCCTCCTAGTCCAGTGCCACTCCATGCCATAAGTTGTTCAGTTACCTAGGATACATGCATAGAGAGTCAACCCAAAGGTTGAGTGATATTCATAGGTTTTAGTTAAAGTTAGTTGAATACGAGTTTAGTAAAGCATGGGCTACGTTGATATGCACCCATGTAAACTGAGTAGAAACTGTACTTAAAACAGTTTGTGTCAGTATTGTATGATCAATACAATACTAGGGGGAGAGTGTTATTGCACTAATCTCATAAAACCACACGTTAACAGTCCTGGTCATGGGGTCTAGCAGACCAAACCATGAGGGGACGAGAAGGATAAATTGCCAAAGTTAATCCTTAGAGGTTTCAAGTATAGTACTTATTGGTGGCCCGGCTAAGGCAAACCAACGGGAGTTGTCAAACTCCAATAGATCTATAAACTATACTCGCGTTCACTCGCAAGTGATTATGGCTAATGAATTTTAGTTATGTAATGGTGGCAGATAGTATCACTCATGCCATAACCAAAGAAAAAGACTTGTATTCGGTTTTAAAGAAAAGCAAGTAGCATGTATCCCCCTCACAGGGTTTGTAAAGCATTTAAATGAGTGAGGCTACGAAAACTCACCTGGGCTTAAAGATGATGTGATTGATGTGAAAAGTGACTCGGGGATTGGACTGCTATCTCACCTATCTTGGGGTAGGATTTGGTGGGTGTGTGTGTGTGTGTGTGTGTGTATGTCAAGTCCTAGTTATTGTTTTTAGGTTTCTCAAGTAATTACACTTAGGGTTTCTAGATTTTGTTATAACATAACACCGTTTGGGCCATCGTAATTCAGAAGTATAACTCCTCACATGAGGCTCCCTACTATTGTATTATGCTGCAAACATAATACCGTTCGGGCCATCATAATTCAGAAGTATATAACTCCTCACACGAAGCTCCCTACTATTGTGTTAAGTTGTTAAATACTAGATTTAAATATAACGTATCACTGTTCGAGCCATCATAATTTAGAGGTCATATTGTTGTAAACGTTTGAGGAGCCAGGGCACTTTAAGTCGTAAACCCAGCAAACTCGTCAAAATGAATACACAAATGAAACCCCTCACATGAAGCTCCCTAGTATTTTGATACATTACATAAAAAGATAGTACTTTTATTTATTAAGAAAATACCTCATTTTATACCCTTAAGTTTATAAGTTGACACTATTTACCCTTCAAGTTTATATATTTACAATATCTACCCTATAATTTCATATTAAGTTTTAACTTTCTAGATTATTCAAATTTAGTCCCTATACTTATATATTTTGGAGAATGACAGAAATGACCCTTAGACTTATAAGTTTTCAAAATTACCATTTATACCCTTAACTTTATAACTTTTTCAAAACTAGTCCTTATTAAGTTTATAACTATATTAACTTTATCGTAAGGTTATAGAAATTTGTAAAAAGGGTCCTTATACTTAGTACTTCTAAGAAATGTCAAAAATAGTCCCTAGACATAATATTTTCATAAAGTTACCATATATACCCCTATGCATGAATACTATTTCAAAACTAGTCCTAAAATCATGTAAACTATATTTTTATGAAACAAGAAGTTTTCCTAGCTTATGATTAACTAATATTAGCTTATATAAGTGACCCTGACCAGATTATAGCTTATGAAAAGGGATCATAGCATGCAAATAGCAATTAGTCTAAAATTAGGGTTTAAAAATAAAAAGGATTAAAAGAAAATGATCAAGGCTTAGGCAAGGGTTCCTAGGTGATCTAAGGAAACTAATATATATCCTAGGACAGTACCTAAGTCATTAGAACAAGTATAAAAGCTTACGTGGTTAAGGGGAGGTCTAACGTGGGTTTTTCTAAGGTTTAGGGTTTCTCGGCTAGTTTTCACTTCGACAAGGGTTCTAGGCCTAATGTTCTCAACTCCTAAGCTTACTAGGGGCCTTATACTATAGATAGGACTCAGAGAATTGAGGTGGAAAAGAGAAGAAGGAATGTTTTGAAAGAATGGGAGTTAAGGGGTATTTATAGGGTACGGTTTGAGTATTGACCAAGAAACGGATGGTGAGGTGTCATGAGCAGGAGGGGATGATTCATGGATGCTAGGGGTGACTAAGAAAGGCTAGGGAATAGGTAGGGGGCTGAAGAGGCGGTGTAGGTGTGGTTTGTGGTGTGAAATGGCTTAAAATGCCAAGTAGATTACAAGTAGGTGCATAAGCTACTTGTAAGCTACTATGGAGGTGCTAGGTTGGTTGCTTAGAGTGAAAAGGAGCTGCATAAGCTTCCTTGTAGGTTGCTTGGGTCGTTGGTGGTGCTTAAGGTGGTTAAGGTGCTTGTTTATTCTTAGTTTTAAGCTTAATCTAGGTTTTGGGTTAAGTTTAGGATTAGGGTTTTAGATTAAGGATTAGTACCTAGATTAGGGTCCTAAGAGTGATTAGTGACTAGGATTAAGGTTTACGGATCATTTCCTAGGTGGTGGTAGCTTATACTAAAGATTCGAGAAGGTTTCGACCTAGTTTTGGGACCTAAATGACCTAATTTTGCTTAGTGAGATTAGGGTCTAGCTTAGAGTTTAGTGCCTATATTAGTGTCCTATGAGTGTTTAGTGACTAAGATTAAGTCTTATGAGGCTTATACTAAGTGGTGGTAGCTTATGGTAAGGTTTTGGGATAGTATAACCTAGTTTTGGGAGTTGTAAAGCCTAGTTAGGGTTATGTGCTTAAGAGACTTGTACCTAAGCTTCTAGAGGGTTGTACTAAGGTTTAGGGATGTTAAGGTATCCTAATATTGCTAAGGTAACTCATACATAAGCCTTTAACACTTTCAAACTAGTTTAGATAAACAATTAGGGTTCTAAAGATAACCGTAAACACATAGGGTTCAATTAGGGTTTGATTAGGGTTTCTAATGGATATAGTATACTAGAGTGATAGATTACTTAGTGTTATGATGTTTAGAACCTAGAATTGACATACTGGGATGTTCACATGATGTAAACATAGTGGTGTTGGGCATAGGTGGATACGTGAGCAGGTCTAGAGAGTCGTGCATGTAATGAAAAGCAAAAATTTACCTATGAAATTACCTTGTGGTGGTTTTTTTTTTTTTTTTTTTTTTTTTTTTTTTTTTTTTTTTTTTTTTTTTTGAAATTACCTTGTGGTGGAAATGATATTGATGAAATTTTATGGGTTATTACAGTCGTACCCCTAGGACAAAATCTCGTCCTGAGATTTAGTAAGAGTAGAGGTGGAGATAGGAGAACAAGTTATGAAAGGACGATATTAACGGAGGAATGGAATTGTTTAGTACAAACGGATTAGGAAGTGTTTGTACGCGTGCCAAATACTCAGACTCATTTATTTATATCTCATCACTTACAAGTAGAGGCGTCCCAATTCTTGTAAGCAAGAGTTTATAAATTCATGGTCCGCTAATTTATAATTTCTTATTTAGATGAAAAAGTGCACTGATTCATCTTAATAAGATGATTATAAATCATCCTTAAGTAGTGTCGGCGGAAAAAGGAGAGAGAGTTAACCACACTTAAGGGGGTGTGGTACGGGAATGTTTTGAGAGAGTGGGTTATCAACATTAGCCATGTTAGTAACTCGAGTTTCTAGTGTTGCAGTACTACTGTCAACAACTAGTTGCCGGATGGTACCCTGAGTCATGGCTTTGCAAGATAACACGGGGTTATAAGGATAATATCATAAGTCGGTCATAATGAGGATTACGAAGACTCTGACTTAGATATTTTTACAAGTTTCTAACTAATAGAAACTTGCAGAGTGACGGAAGATTTGAGAATACAAGTTCTAACACTTAGAACATTGTATGACGGTAGAGTAGAGAGTAACTAAAGAAAAGGAAGGAAGAGTAGGAAAGGATAGGAGGGTACGTTTGGACGGTGGGTAAGGATGGAAGGGTAGGTTTAGATGGAAGAGTAGGTAGAATAGGGTATGACGGGAGAGTAAGAAGAAAAGTGGGAAAGAAAGGAAGAGTAGGGGAGTAGGAATTTATAGAAGGGTGGAAAATGAAGTGAGGGTGAAGAATAAGAAATTTTGAAAGAGGGAAAAATAGCAGATGAGTAAGAAGAGTGAAAAATGATGGAGGAGTGAGAAGAGTGAAAAATGATAGAGGAGTAAAAAAGCAGAGAATAACGGGGAAGTGGGAAATGACGAAAGAGTGTGAAATGACGGAAAAGTTGGAAATGACGAAAGAATAGAAAAGAATGGAGGAGTAGGAAGGAACGGAGGAGTGGGATTAAATAGAAGGGTAGGAAAGAATTACCTCAGAGGACGGAAATCCTAATAAGGGTAAGATTTACTAGATTTCCTTGAAGTTTGTTTCCCACCTAAAGGTCTTGGTACAATTTATAGTGAATTATCCAGTTTCCTATAGTCTTAAAATCTAAGGGTGGTATTTTTGAGCTAACAGTTGGAGAGATCCTATAGAGGGAGGAGGGCTAGAGAAAGGAAAGGTTTCTATGGCTAAGGGTTTTATAGAAGTATTACTATTTCTAGGTGAAGTCATTTCCTAGTTATAACTAGTAACCTCGAGTTCTACGTCTGGGTATATAAAACTTAGGGTAGGCTCGGGATAACCTAATGTTTCAATATTCCTAGTAATTCCTAAATCCTTAAAGATATATTATGTAGGTAATATTAATACCAGATAGGCAACTTATGAGACTAGGTATGGGCAAACTATAACCTCAAAACGGCTTGTTCATATAACTTATAAGGTGAAAACTTGACTAGTACCAATATCCCGCAACTAGACTAAGTACTAAAAGCTTAAGATACTAGATCGGTAGTTTACTAGTCTAATCCTTTGTTATTCTTAAGTTTCCTATATTGCATCTAAAAGACTCCTTATATTTGATCTATGACTAACTCTAATGTCCTTGATAATTATTTCAAGAGTAGAAAGCCTAACATGAACTAAAACAAGCTTATTGGAACGTCTTTCTTATTTCCTACCTATCGGGGTATGGATTTTTCTCTAGTTTGGTCTCAAACCTATAAAAACCTCGAAGATTCCTAATCTTATTTTCTATTACCTCGATAATTTTTTAGAGATATCCTATCTAGGTGATTCAAGGTATCCTTTATTTATTCTTATGTTTTTCCTAAGGGTGTCCTATCAAAAACTATTTATAACCTCGAATGTAGGGAAACCTAGAGGGTGTAGTACGGGTTTTACTAAGAGGGGAAACTACTACGGAAATCACAGTAATCTTGAGGGAATGGGAAGTGAAGAGGGAAGAATAGGAGTATGCTTGTATATAACTGTTATATACTTGCATATAGGAATAGTTAGGGGAAGATACTCTAACTAGGGGAAACTAAAATATTTCGGAGAAGTGAGAATTTAGAGTCAGGGGAAAATTCAGAATGATAGGGGAAGTGATTTAAGGGGTTTAAGGATTTTAGGAAATGGAAGGAGATTGAGTACGGGGAGAGTTGTATGACACCATCTCCCGTATCCGGTTCATCAACAACAACTTATGAAGATGATGATCCCACACCAGAAACCCCTCTAATAATACATATTCAACCAGACCGTTCTTCAAACAACACCATTCCAACCTCCAACGTAAATGTTGATGATCAAATTATTACCAATGTATCGTTTAAAGAGGAACCATGCATCAACCCATTTGTGACTCCCGAACCTGAGGGCGGAGGACCCTCTAAGACACAAATCAATGACTTTTTAGACATGCAACAACTTTACCAACCACATCCGCACAGAAGAAGATGGACTCACAATCACCCTCTACAACAAATAATAGGAAATCCTTCTCAACCAGTTCAAAAAAGAAGCTCCTCAGCTGATTTATGTTTCTACAATTCATTCTTAAGTAGGATGGAACCTAAAAATGTCAAAGCCGCACTTGCAGATCCCGAGTGGATTGTTGCAATGCAAGAAGAAATAAACCAATTCACACGCCATAGCGTCTGGCGAAGGGTTCCACGTCCTCTAGAAAAACTGATAATTGCTTTGAAATGGATTCTGAAGAACAAACATGGTGAAGATGATGATGTAATCCGAAACAAAGCTTGCCTTGTTGGCAAAGGTTACAATCAAGAAAAAGGAATCTAATTTGATGAATCATTTGCACCAGTTGCTAGGATCGAAGCAATACGCTTATTCTTGGCTTATGCAGCTCACAAATCTTTCACCGTATATCGAATGGATGTGAAAACGGCCTTTTTGTATGGGGAGTTAGAGGCAGAGGTGTATGTAAGTCAACCAGAAGGCTTCGTTGATCCAGATCACCCGAATGATGTATATGTTCTTGATAAAGCCGTCTACGGACTCAAGCAAGCACCACGTGTATGGTACAAAGTGTTGTCAGAATATCTGCTCAAATACAAATTTGTCAAAGGTTCAATCGATACAACTTTATTTATTAGACGTAAAGGTGATGACATCATGCTAGTCCAAATTTATATCGATGATATTATTTTTGGATCCACAAATCCTAAATATTGCAAAATTTTTGAAAACATCATGCGGCAGAAATTTGAGATGAGCATGATGGGTGAGTTAAAATTCTTTTTGGGTATACAAATTAATCAAACTCCTCGTGGTATCTTTATTCATCAACACAAATATATGATGGAAATTTTAAAAAAGTTTGGAATGGATAAATCTGACTCCATAAGTATACCAATGCCACATAAGCCTAAACTAGATGAAGATAGAGGTGGTAAACTAGTTAATGCTACAAAATACCATAGTCGGCCTGATATTCATTTTGTTGTCTGCATGTGTGCCCGTTACCAATCAAGGCCAACGGAAAGCACCTTACTGCCATAAAACAGATCTTTTGGTACCTCAAAGGAACCACTTACATGGGCCTTGTGTATCCAGAAGATACATGTTTTGGACTAATTGCCTATTCAGATGCAGATTATGCGTGTTGCCAAATTGATTGCAAAAGTACTTCTGGATATGCTCAATTCTTGGGGGAGAAGTTAATCAGTTGGTCTTCAAAGAAGCAGAATCACACTGCCTTATCCACAACAGAAACTGAATACATATCCCTCTCCGGATGCTGTGCAAAAGTATTATGGATGAAAACACAATTGACGGACTATGATTTCTTCCTACGACAAAATCCTAATTTATTGTGATTTACAAAGTGCCATTGCCATCTCTTGTAATAAGGTACCACATTCATGGACAAAGCATATAGCAGTCAGATACCATTTCATCAAGGAACTGTAGAAAGACGGACTGTGGAATTGTACTTTGTGAAAAATGATTACCAAATTTCCGACTTCTACACAAAAGCTTTGCCACCGGAAAGATTCGAATATCTACTACAACGTCTAGGAATGGCAAGCTGTGGAAAACTAGAAGGGGGGTTGAATAGTTTTACATCTTTTTAATTTGTTATGAAAAACTTTGTTTACGCGTTTTGTTCACTTTTAAAAATGTAGATTCGATATTATGTGATTTCAAGTCTTGCACAATATAAACAACTAAAATTTAATACTAAAGCTATAATAATGTAAGTAATGAAATGAGTGAGAGATGGAAAGATAGAACCACGAGACAATAGATTTATAGTTGTTCGGCTACAAGGACACCTTCCTTGCCCTACTCCACTCCCCAAGCACCTAACTCGAGAGTTTTCTTCACTATGTCAACAAGCTCCCTTATAGCGGAGAAAACCTTACACACCAATTTACACACCACAACTTAGTCACACCTTATTCACACCTTCTACACAACTTCTTCACACCAAGTCACTACTTAATCACACCACTACTTCTTCACACCTAATCACTACTTAATCTTCACTACTTCTTCTTCACACCTATCTACTTGATTTACACTACTTATTTTTTACAACTTTCTTACTTCACAATATCAACACAACTTGCTAATCTATCTTCTATCAAATATTCACAACTAGTTACACAAATAAATAAATATAATAAATGATGCTCTAACAACTTGGATGTGGAGGTTACAACAAGTTGTAATAATTCTTGTCTTGGTAGATTGAAGTATTCGTATTTTGCACTTGAAAAGATGAGACTTGAATCACTTTGAAACAAAGATTAATGTGTATATGATCAAAGGATTTTAGGTAATGGAAATGGGGATTTAGATCAGAAAGTTTTGGGGAGCAAAAGGTGAGAAAATTCTGTGAAATGAACCTGTATTTATAGCCAAAAAATTTACTGTTCTGGAGCGTGCCGGTCCCCTTAATTAGGGGCCGTTCCCCTTAATGATTAAGAGGGCCGCCTAAGGAATTAAGGGGGTCGCCCCTCCAGAACATTTGACATTTTTGTCCTTTTGTGAGGAATGTTTTTCTGGATTAATTTTGCCATTTTTGGTTAAAAATTTGAATTCATATATTTATAATGATTTAAACATATTCTTTTAATTCTAAATATGATTTTGTAAAAGATATAAAATGTTTGTGACATTTTATAAAAATTCTCGTGATTGAGAAAATGTTCCTTTGATCATAGAATGCAATAAATACTTTGTTTATCCATACCTTAAGTGATTTGGATGTAAAGTGAAATATTTATAGCTAAATACTTGTGTACGACATAATTTTTAGTTCAATGGATTTACTTTTTGTGTTTATCAAAACTTAGAGATGTCGATGAATGTTAACAATGTTTTTAGTCATTATTTATGTCAACAATATCCCCTTTTTTGATGATTATAAAACCTTTAAACTCATTAAATCTAAAAATTAATTTTTAGACAAGTATTTAGAGTTTATATTCACTTCTCCCCCTTTTTGTAGAATCAAAAAGGTTATGCCCTTTATCTTCATAGAAGAAGTTATACGGGTAGAAAAACTCCCCCTTGATGTGTGCTCCCCCTCATTCGAGAGCATCAAGGAAACGAGCTATTGAATGTTTGGCAAAAAAAATATGTGAAAGGAACAAGACATATATATATATATATATATATATATATATATATATATATATATATATATATATATATATATATATATATATATATATATATATATATATATATATATATATATATATATGTACACTAGCAGGGTACCCAAGCGTTGCAGCGCCGGGTACCCTAAAATAAAATTTTTCAATGGAATTAATAAAAATATCACGGGATGTCATTCCGACACCTAAATTTGTTTGGTCACAACTTTGTGTATCAAGTCGAGTTTTATTGAGTCGAGTCTTGGTCACAGGTTTATGTATAGGTTAAGATGGAAGGTTGTACATTGTGTTTAAATGATATAATATTGGGTGTAGGGGGTGTTTTTAATGCTAGCAGGGTACCCGCGCGTTGCAGCGGCAGGTACCCTGAAATAAACTTTTTCAATGGAATTAATAAAAATGTCACGAAATGTCATTCCGACACCTAAATTTGCTTGGTCACAACTTTGTGTATCAAGTCGAGTTTTATTGAGTCGAGTCTTGGTCACAGGTTTATGTCTAGGTTAAGATGGAGGGTTGTACATTGTGTTTAAATGATTGTAATATTGGGTGTAGGGGTGTTTTTAATGCTATTAATGTAAAATGAGGGTTGTACATTGTGTTTAAATGATTGTAATATTGGGTGTTAGGGTGTTTTTAATGCTATTAATGCAGAATGAGGGTTGTACATTGTGTTTAAATAATTGTAATATTGGGTGTAGGGGTGTTTTTAATGCTATTAATGTAGAATTCTAAGGAAAGTGGTATGAATTTCGAATCATGCTAGTTTTTGTTGTACACAATGTTTCGGTTGTTGTAATTATGAAAATTGCTTGCTTTAAAGTGTTGTAAATCATGTATCATTTTGTGTATATCTGAATTTTTTGGAGAGAGAGTCCTTCCTCCATTATATATATATATATATATATATATATATATATATATATATATATATATATATATAGGGAAGGGATCCGGTAAGAAGAAAAACTAAAATAGGAAGAATAAGAAGGATTTCTAGCCACACATATCAAATAGAAGGGAGAATTTTAAGGGGAGATGCATCTATTTTTGTAGATGCATCTGAAATGAGTGGTTGTGGTTTCCTCTTATCATTCTTATTTTAATTTTTTTCTTCTTATTTGATCCTAAGTCTATATAGAGTTAGGATCAAATAGGAAGAATAATTAAAATATGAATGATAAGAAGTAACCATAACCACATATTTCAGATGCACCTACAAAAGTGGATACATCTTCCTTCAAAATTTCCCTCCTAATTTGAAATGTGTGGCTAGAATTACTTCTTACCCTTCTTATTTTAATTATTCTTCTTACTTGATCCATATATATATATATATATATATATATATATATATATATATATATAGGGGGATTTATTTTCAGAACCCTATTAAGTGCGGGAACTTCGAAAACTCCAATTTTGCATTAGAAAACATGCATGTTCATATAAAACATGTATGTTTTCTTACATACACATTAATACAAATACCTGCGTAACATACATGTTCATATAAAACCATTTTGCATTGATATGTTGTATTTAATAGGGTTTTATATGAACATGTATGTTACGCATGTATGTGTATTAAGGTGTATGTAAGAAAACATACATGTTTTATATGAACACACATGTTTTCTAATGCAAAATTGGAGTTCTCACAGTTCCCGCACCTAACAGGGTTCTGAAAATAAAGATACACTATATATATATATATATATATATATATATATATATATATATATATATATATATATATATATATATATTAGCAAGGAAAAAAATATAATATGAATGTCTACTTCATTCAATCATATAAGATGATCATTAAAATGAACATCATTACAACATTCAATATGCTAGAAGCATATTGATTATAAAACAATAAACTAAAAGGATCAAAATAGTCCTAAATTTCCAAAAAAGAGCTCTTGGACTTGCTTACAACCCATGGTTGAGTATTTTATTTGGTTCAAGGGAGCATAAGCATAAAGCTTAGTTGTTTGATGGAGAAGGATATGGAGTAGGGTATGGAGCGGAAGAGGTGGGTCTCACGATGTTGTATCGTGTCAAGGGTGGTATTGAATGAGGACGAGTGAGAATATACTCGATCTAAGAGATATCTTCACTCAAGTAGAGTATTTGTTTGTGGAGGAAGATGCAACAAGGGCAAAAATGAGTGTGGTTTGTAACTTGATCCAAGTTGAGAGAGTGGGGTAAGAAATTTGCATAGGGTGATGATGGTGGTTACCCTTTGTTGCGTTGTGCAAGATGCATAGCAAGGAGATCACTTAGATCATGAATTTGGTTTATTTCTTCACGGAACTTTTGCTTTTCCGTGGCAATGTGGAGTGAATCATCTTGTTGATATGGATGAATTGGGGTTGTGTAGTTGTAATTGAAATTGTTGGAAGTGTAGTTTGATGGTTGATCAAACTTGTAGGGATCATTATAGATGGTTGGAGGTTGAGATGTGTAGTTTGTCATGAAGGTGGATGTTTGGCCAATGTTGTATGGTTTGTAAAGTGGGTCAAAGGAATGTCCTTGTGGGTTTGGAGAAAAGTTTGGGAAGTAAGTAGTTGGAAGTGTTGATTGATTTCAAACTTCATTTGTTATGATGGATTTGTTTCGAGGGCTTTTTCTTCGTCAAATGGGTTTTCCCTTCATCCTTGCTAGCCTTGATGCTTTTGGTTTTGGTTTGTTTGGAGAGGTCATGATGAGATGAATGGAGAGTTTGAAGAATGGGGTATTTATAGTGTGAGATTTGTGTGATTATGGATGGATAAGGTTTGTTTGGGAGATTAAGACAAAATATGTTTGTGAATTTTGGGAAGTGTAGGATGAAATGGGCTAAAAAGCAGAAAAGATTTTGTAAAACCCGACCATCAGATGGCCGGTCCCCTTAATTATGGGCCGGTCCCATTAATAATTAAGGGGACCGCCTTACATAATTCAGGGGGCCGCCCATATGGTGGTTTCCAGATTGGAAGAATTGGGTTTTTGGCAGAAAATTTACAGAAAGGTTGTGTTTTTGGTTTTGGATTCAAGCAAGTTCTACTCTTTGAGGCAGTTTAGCATCTAATCTATTCATAATTTAGCATGCATGCAAAAACACTTAAGTAATAAAACAATCAAGCAATCAATCTTACCTACCTAGTGGGAGCAAGTAAAGGCAAGGGCAAACAATTCTACCTAGTGGAACTATCTTAGAGCAAGGGCAAAGGCAACTAGTGAGTGAGAAACTAGCGATGGAACAAAAATGACAACATTGTTTGTGACTTTGTCCTAGTGTGTGCCTATATGCAACAAATGTGGAGTCGTGATTGTTTCGACTCCTAAATGCAAATAAGAAAACTTCCGAAGAAACAATCCAAAATCTCCTTGATTCGATTTTTGCTCAATTCATGAATATCAATGGTATATATTAGATTATATATTTTGACAATTCATGTGAGATTTTATGCATGATTTAAGAAAATGTTTTTAGCATTATTCAACAATGCAAGAAAAATGGTTTTCATGTGTTTCCTAGATGTGAGAATAGTCTTAAAGAAAATTCGATTGGGTTTTATAAGAATGTTTATGCAATAAAATGTGGTTTCCCAATCTTTAATTTTGTGCAAAATAGATTCCTAGACTCAGATATTAAGAGGTGGATGAAAAATAAATCTTATGCAATGAATAAGTAGTGTAAATGCAATAAAATTTAGTCAATTTGTTCCATCATTCCATATCCTAAACGCAAGTGGTTAAATAATTCACGCTTAAGAGGTTTAGTGAATATATCTGCTATGTTATCTTCCGATACAACCTTTTCTATAGATATATTTCCTTTTTGTACATTATCCCTAAGGAAGTGGTGGCGTATTTCTATATGTTTAGTCCTAGAGTGTTGAACCGGATTTTTACTTAAATCTATCGCACCTTTGTTATCGCACATAATAGGAACATTTTCTAACCTAATGCTATAGTCTATGAGAGCTTGTTTCATCCATAGTGCTTATTGACATGCCTTTCTAGCGCTTACATATTCGGCTTCGGTGGTAGAAATAGCAAGAGCGGTTTGCTTCTACGAAAACCAAGATGTTAGACAACATCCCATAGACGTGCAAATACCACTTGTGCTCTTTCTATCTACGTAGTCCCCCGCATGATCCGAATCCGCATAGACGATGGTTTCTATGCCAGATCCCTTAAGATACCATAATCCTAAGTGTATAGTGCCTTTAATATATTGGAAGATACGCTTAACCGCTTCTATGTGAGAGGTTTTGGTATCCTCTTGAAAGCGGGAACAAAGGCAAACACTAAACATGATATCGGGTCTACTTGCCGTTAAGTATAGTAAACTACCTATCATTCCTCTATACTTAGTATTATCCACGGACTCGCCTTCATCATCTTTTGTGAGTTTCACTTCCGTAGACATAGGAGTTTTCATGGGTTTTGAGTCTTCTAGGCCAAATTTCTTAAGCATTTCCTTAATGTACTTAGATTGGTTAAAGAATATTCCATCTTCTAATTGTTTTATTTGTAATCCTAGAAAAAAGTTTAGTTCAACCATCATACTCATCTCGAACTCATCATGCACAATTTTGGCAAATTCATCACACATTTCTTGACAAGTCGATCCAAAAATAATGTCGTCGACATATATTTGAACAATGATGAGGTTTGGGTCTTTCTTTTTAGTGAAAAGAGTGTTGTCTACCATTCCCATGGAATAATTATGTTTAATAAGATATGCTTTTAATCGATCATACCAAGCTGATGAGTGCTCAAATACTCATCATTTTTATCGTATTTGAACTGCTAAAACATCCAAAAAAACACTCAAATGTGCATTAAAATACTGAAAATATCTTAGGGATTGTGTTTTACATGTTTCAGAAGCAAAATGTTTAAAAACAGATGAAAAATGAACAAAGTTTGCACAATTGGCAGTTTCAGTCCCCCAACTTTCAAAAATTGTCAAAACTAGTTCTTGAACAATTATTTTAAAAGAAAAGTCAACCTAAGGAATTTAAAAGTCAAAAGTTATCAAATATGGTCCTTGGGTGAAAACTTTGGAAAAGTTACAAGTTTGGTCCTTCAACTTTGAATACTGGCAAAAATAGTCCCTTGTTTAGAAGATTGGCAGAATTGGTCCTCGAAATTTCAACAACTTTACAAAATTGGTCCTTGTATAACAAACGGACCCTTTGTATTATTTCTAACCAAAACCACCCAATCCAAACTAATCCAATCCACCTTATATCCCCTTGGCCCATTTCCAACACCCAAGCCCAAAACCACACCCATCCAATATTATTAATAAAAACGGGGGTCAAAAAGGGTAAACCCCTTCCCCTACCTCCCTTTTTGCCACCAAACAAACACCCTACCATCCCAAATGTCAACCCCCACTTTTATATTCACTTCCCTCCTTCACCACGTCACCTATCCACAACTTTAAATGGTGCCTAAATTGAAATCAAGGGTGGAGATGAAGTAATCTTTAATCCAGTGGCTGGGAATTATTCAAGGAAGCACAAAGCACTTTGCAAAGCTGTCTCATCTCACAGAACAAGCACAAAGGAGAAGGAAGCCCTAGTTTTTATTTTAATATAAATAGGTCATCAATGTAAGCCTGAAGGGCAGGTAGGTTTTATGTAATTTCCAATTCAGTCAATTAGTGTAATTTGTAAACTTTTTTAGTATTAATACAAGTAATCTAGTTTCTTTAATTTCCAAGTTATCTGTAGTTTCACAAAAGCTTTTTAAACTTGCTTAAATCTTGTTCAAAGGTTGTTGTAGTTCTAACCTCTCATAAACTCACCATTGCTCTCAGTAATCAACATGAAACACAAAAAAAGAGATTAAATAAGAAAAAGAAAAAAAAATTAAAAAAAAATCAAAAATTAAATAAATATATCACAGGGTACCTCAGCTTGACAATGTGGAGTGCAATGGAAGTGGCTGTTGTGGATTGGCCAGAAGGACTTTGCCTAGCTTGTTATAAAACAAGCTAGGAGCTTGTAGCTTCCATTTATTGGTGCCTTTGTTTAGCTAAGGCCCAAGGTCACTCCTTCTCTATTCTCTCTTTGTCAGCCTTTATCATTGTTCTTATGGCTTGTGTTTAATTACTTTGTTGTAGTTATAGCTTGAGTAGTGCTTATCTTTCTTCCTTGCCTGTTTTTGATTATACTTGCATGTCCACTGTCTCATTTAGCTAAATTTGCTCATCTGCGTTTGCTTGTTGTACACCACTGTTTCCTAAGTGATTTTGGTTCACTTTACTTTGATATAGCTTATTAGAAGTTTTGTGATCAGTTTTGAAGTTTAAAACATTAGGATGCTTTGAAAATTATTCCTAGATAGTGTATTAAAGGGTGTTTGGTTTGGCTGGAATCTGTGAGACCTAGTAGGCTTTTGGAGTTATTTCCTATTTAAAACCACCACAGTAGACCGCAATAGGACATTCAAAGTTAAAAAACTAGACCTCATTTGCAAAATTAGTCAAAACCATCTTCAAACTTCTAAATCTCTTCAACTGTGAGGATTTTTGAATCCATGTTCATCCATTCCAGTGTACAAGTACTCCACATAGCCTAATTTAGTCTATTGTTAACATAACAAATCATTTTCAGTCAATAATTTCCAACCAAAACTCATTTAAGTCAACATATTGCAAAAACAAAAAAGTCAAAATTATTAAATAGTGCAGAAAACTCACTTTTTGGGGGATTTTTCTTGAATTTTGCAATGGGATTTAGGACTTGAAATTTGTTGTGCTTAAAGTACCCCACCTAAACTACAAAATCCCACAATTAGCTTATTTTTAGGAATTTTTATGGGTTGTATGCAAGTCTCTGTTTTAGGGTACAGGGCAGGAACCCTCCCTTGTGCACAAGTTTCACCCAATTTTCATTTGGTGACAAAGTGTTCATTAGTTAATCATTTTGTTTGAAAGTTGGTGTTTTGGATAGCCACCTGGCTTGTTTTGTTGTCTGCTTATTTTGTTTTGCTTATTCAATAGCTTATTTTCCACTTTTAGTTGCCTCTTGTGACCACTGTTTCTGCTGCTTCATCAGCATGAAGTGAACTTGTTAATTTCTTGTCCTTGTGTGAACTAGGGTTGTTTTATAGTGATTCTTAGTTGTTTATGTTGCCTAAGTTCATTTTGGTTTGTGTTTGCCTTGGCTTATCCTTACATGCTTATTTGGTTAGTTGCTTGTTTCTAAAAGTTCACGTTGTTCATCTCACCACTGTTTGCAGTCATAAACTTGTTTAAGCTTGAACAATTCATGAATTCAGTTGCTTGAGTTGATTTAAGGTCACATAAGCCTTTGTAACTAAATTTCTAGTTGTAAACTTGGTGAATTAGCTTTTTGCTTGAAAAGTTTCTCATAAACCCACACTGAGCCAAACACTGACTCAATGGCTTTCTAGCTATAATCACAAGCCCCCAAGCTTAATAATGGACCCCAATCCTTGGTTTTTGGCTTATTAAGAAGCTCACCAGGCCAGCTTCTTGGTTCAATATTGGTTTTGGACCATTAATCACCCAGGTGGGTCCCACTAAGGACTTCAGATTACCCTTCTTGGCCTAGTTGCCTTGTGTGGTCCCTTTATTCATGTGCTCTGGCTTATTTTGCTAGTGCTTATTCTGTTACTTTTAGCTTACTTGGATACATCTTAGTTGTTACAAGCTTGTTTAGTCACTTATGGCTTATTGTTAGCTTTTTGATTCAAAAATCCACTTGTACAAGCTCATTAGGCTTTTCTGCCCTAAATTAAGCTTTGCATTCTGCTTATTAATAAGCCCCATTAAAAATACCTTTACAAAAGTCTCCTAATTTCAGTAGTTAAGTAGAGTTGTAAAGGAAAATCAAAGAAAATCCAAAAATAAGTAAAGTGATAGCTTCTATTTAAGCCATTTTGGCTTATTTTCTGCTTATTTATAAGCAATATCTGATTTTAAATTTTTCTTAGGCTTCTTATAACCTGTAGTAATTTTTAGAATTTTTACATATTTTTCTTTTGTCATTTAGTATTTTTTATAATTTAATTTAGCTTAAATCAATTAATAATTAGGTTTTAATTAGTAATAATTAATTAAAAAGTAGGAAAAATAGATTTTCTGTTTTAAAATTAGTTTTATAATATTTTAGATTTTTCTAAATTTAATTTTCATTTTTCTAGTTAAATTTCATAATTAATTGTAATTTAGTATAATTTAGTTAATTAAAAAGTAATTAATAATTAGTAATTAATTAATAGTAATTAATTAAATAGTTGTAAAAATAATTTTAATTTTCCAAAAATTTTCTTATATAATTAGGATTGTAAAAATATAATTTTCATATTCGCAGGACTTTATTTGCTCCCGTTTCACTTTTTATTTTGCGCGTTCGCGTTTATTTTAAATTCAAACGCGCGTTTTTAGGTTTAAATCACGTTTTTAGGTCATCTGATCATCAGTAATTGTTAATATAGTGTTTTTAAGCTATTATCAATCATAATCTCGTAGTGTAATCATAATAATCAAATTCCTGATCTTCCTGATTAATCACCCGATCACTTAAAACGTTCACAAATACAATTGCACACCTCACTGGGACATAACGACCCGGGGATTCACTATACTCCTTGGTTAGTTGGTCTGAGACGTTTGACTTGGTTGACCATTCACTTGGTTAATTTAGTTGACCGTTCAGGACCAATCACAAGCTTTAGGAGCTTGTTTGAGTCCATATAAAGCTTTCTTTAGTTTATAAACATAATCAGGTTTTGCGAAGTCAATGAATCCTGGAGGTTGTGCCACATAAACCTCCTCATTGATAAAACCGTTGAGGAGTGCACTTTTCACGTCCATTTGAAATAACTTAAAGTCTAAGGTGCATGCATAGGCCAGTAGTATTCTAATAGATTCTAATCTAGCTACGGGGGGCGTAAGTTTCGTCGTAATCATCCTTCTTGTTGATTATAACCTTGGGCAACTAACCTAGCTTTGTTCCTAGTTACTATTCCATTTTCATCTAACTTATTTCTATATACCCACTTAGTTCCTATGATGGTCATGTTCATTGGATTTGGGACTAATTCCCAAATATCATTAGCCTTAAATTGATTTAATTCTTCTTGCATTGCCATAACCCAACTTTCATCTTTTAATGCTTCAATAATATTCTTAGGTTCTATTGCTGAGAGGATACAAAAGAAATTATTTTTATCTTGGGCTTGTGACCTAAGGGTTCTTTGATTAAGACTTCCTATTATGTTATCTAATGGATGTGATTTAGATTCCTTAATATTTACTACTTCGTTATCTTCTAAGTCTATAACCTCATTATCATTCCTAGGGGTTTTGTTTTACTAATCTCAATAACTTCATCTTCAACTAAGTCATCATCTTCTAAAGGCAATGCTTTAGGAGGTGGTGGTGTTTCATCAAATGTTACATTTAATGATTCTTCTACTTTCATAGTGTGTTTGTTAAGTATTATATATGCTTTACTATTTTGCGAGTATCCTAAAAATATTTCTTCGTATGATTTTGGGTCGAACTTAGTAAGGTAATCCTTAATGTTTAAAATATAACATTTACTTCCAAGTACCCTAAAGTAGCTTAAGTTAGGTTTTCTACCTCTTAGCAACTCATAAGGAGTTTTTCCTAAAATTCTCCTAATTGATACTCTATTAATTATATATGTCGATGTATCTACGGCGTGACACCAAAATATTTGTGGAATGGATTGTTTATTTAACATTGTTTTACTCATTTCTTGTAGTGACCTATTGATAAGTGTGTAAATACTCATCATTTTTGTCTCATCTGAACTGCCAAAACATCCAAAAACACTCAAATATGCACCAAAATACAGAAAATATCCCAGGATTGTGTTTTATATGTTTCAGATGCAAAATGATTAAAAACAGATAAAAAACAAACAAAGCTTGCATAATTGGCAGTTTCAGTCCCTCAACTTTCAAAACTTGTCAAAATTAGTTCCTGAGCATTTATTTTGGAAGAAAAGTCACCAAAGGTCATTTTGAAATCACAAATAATCATATCTAGTCCTTTGGTGAAAAGTTTCAAAAATTTACAAGTTTAGTCCTTGTACTTTGCAAAATTGTCAAAAATGGTCCTTGGGATTTAAAAACTTTGAAAAAAATCAATTTTAGTTCTTGTGCTTTTCTTCTATGGAAAATATGGTCCTTGGGTGTGAAGTTTGGAGAAATGTCAAGTTTGGTCCCTCAAGTTTCAAAATTGGCAGATTTGGTCCTTGGAAAATTCAAAAATGGAAAAATCAACAAAAGGTCCTTGTAATATTGAAGATTGGCAAGTTTCATCCCATTGAGAACTATGGAAGAATGCCAAATCCGGCCCCCAAACTTTTGGCAAATTACAAACTTGGTCCTTGTGATAATTTACAAACCAAACCGGTCCCTTATTATTAAAACTAAAAACCCAACCCAATCCAAAGCTTTCCCAAATCCAGTCCACCCCTTACCCAAGCCCAAATCCTACCCCTTTTAATACTTCCTAGGGTCAAACTTTGACCCTGGTCAACACAGTCAAACACCACCCTCACCATCCTTCCCTATCACCCTCCCAACTTGCAGCCATCCCATCACCTACCCCCACCATCACCATCCCATCACATTGCCCAAACCCACTACCCACCTAACAAGTACAACCATAATTAATGCTCACCCCTCCCCCCAATTGGTATAAAACAGACCAGATTGCTCTGTTTTCTTTTTGGCGCCAAATTTGATCCAAAGGTCAAGAATACTCAGAAGTGATCCAATGGCCTAAGTTTTTGATGGGATTTACTCAGAAGCTCATGGGAACCCTAAATTTCAACTATAAAAGGGAAGAGAAGCAGTGAAGCGAGATATCTAGATTAAGTTAAATTTCTTAGTGTCGAATGAATTAGTTTTCCATTTATAGTGTATCATTTAGCTTTCAAGTATTGTATTAAGCATTTTCAGTGTACTCTAAACCTTTTTCATTAATAAAAATTCAAGTTTCAGTTGATTCTCAGTTTATGTAATTTTCCTTTTATTTCAAAAATCTTAATTTGGGTGAATATTGTTTGTAGTTGTTTCTATGGACTTCTTAGGGTCACATAAGCTCCAATAAGCTTATTAAAGCTTTTAGAAACATTAAAACTCATATTAGTAATAAAAAAGCAAAAATATAAAAAAATTCAGGAAAATAGAAATAAAATTAAAAATTTGCAGGATCATGAAGAAATTGCTGGAGCACAGTTGATTAAGGATGGCTGTGGGTTAGTGAACCTGTGGGGGTTCTATAGGAAGGTTCAGTGGTCCTTGGTTTACGGTATGTGGAAAACTAGAAGGGGGGGGGGTTGAATAGTTTTACGTCCTTTTTAAATTTATTTTCAAAATCTTTTATAGCTTATAAAAACTTTCGATTCGATCTTACGTGAATTCAAGTATCAACAAATACAATCAAGACTAATCAAATAATGAAAGTATTGAAATAGAATGAAGAAAAGATAGAGTTAGAAAGATTAAACCACAACACGCGAATTTATAGTGGTTCGACTACAAGGACACCTTCTTTGCCCTACTCCACTCCCCGAGTACCACACTCGAGAGTTTTTCTTCACTATGTCAACAAACTCCTTATGGCGGAGAAACCTTACACACCTTGGCTTACACCTATTAACGACACTAAGCTAAATGTCGAGTTCTAATCGTAGCTAGAACCAATCTCACAACTTCTTCAAGACTTCACTTCTTCTTCACACCTTCACAACTTCTTCAAGATAGCTTCACACCTTTTCTTCTTGTCTACTTCACACCTTCTTCTATGCACAACTAAATCACAACAACTACACTACTTTACAACACACCTAGTATCAACAATCAACAAATTCACACAACACTTTACAAGTATCTAGCACTACTACAAGATGAAACTAGCTAATCACAACACTACTACAATTTAATGGATGTTGAGGAGTGTTCTTCTTTTTTCACTTAAGTGGATGAAGCTTTGGATCACTTAGAAACAAAGACTTATGAATTATATGATCAAAGGATTTTAGGGATAGAAATGGAGATTAGATCAGAAGCTTTTTAGTGCAAAAAGGTGAGAAAATTCTGTGGAATGAACCAGTATTTAAAGGGGACAAATTTACTGTTCTGGAGCGTGGCCGGTCCCCTTAATTAGGGGTTGGTCCCCTTAATGATTAAGGGGGCCGCCTTATGAATTAAGGAGGCCGCCCCTCCAGAACGTTGGAAAAGTTTGTCCTTTTGTGGGGAAGGTTTTTCTGGATAAAATTTTCCCTTTTTGGTTGGAAATTTGAAATCATATCTTTGTAGTTTAATGAAAACAATACCAAAAATGATTTTCCAGAATATATAAAATGTTAATGTCATTTTATAAAATGTTTTGTGTTAAGACAATATTTCCTTTGATCATGTAATGCATAAGATACTTAGTTTATGCATACCTTAAGTGATATAAGTTGTAGAAGTAAATATTTGTCACTAAATACTTGTTTATATCATAATCTTGACTTAATTTAGTTTACATTTTGTGATTATCAAAACATAGAGTTATTGAGAAATATTAATAACGTTTTTAAACATTATTTATATCAACAATCTCTCCCTTTTTGATGATTACAAAACTTAAACTCATTAACTCAAAAATTAGTTTTTAAACAAGTATTTTAGTGAGTTTATATTCACTTCTCCCCCTTTTTGTAGAATCAAAAAGGTTATGCCGACAAATTTCAACTGTGAAATATTGACGGGATGAAAACTCCCCCTCGTTTGGGGGCACCAAGGAGACGAGCTATGGAATGCTTGCAAGACAAAAATATTAGAAGCACAAGTATATACATGCAAATATATATAAGGTGACAATAATATATATAAGCATGATTAAAAATAAGCATTCATATTAAAGCAAAAGTTGTGTCAAGACACAACAATACAAGTAGCATCAAGAAAGATTACAAATAAGATAGCTACTACATAAACTAATAAGAAGAATAATATTCCATCATGCAAAGATTACATGGGCTTCATAGAGCTTGCAAGCAAAAAGGTGGTAAAAACTTTATTTATTAAGCATATCATATGCTTAATTTGGAGAGCATGATGGTGATGGTGGAGAAATGGGTGAGGATTGTGGTGGGGGAATAATAGGTGAGGATGGTGGAGTTGGTGGTGGTGGTGGGTTGGTAAGCAAGTGTTCAATATATGAAAACATATATTGAATTTCATCTCTAAGACTAAAGATTATGGTTCGGTTGTGGATGCAACAAAGGCAAGTATCTCCATGAGCTTCAAGTAAGCTCCAAGGTACGGGATTAGCAAAGATTTGTGGTGTAATTGGTGGAGATGAGACATGAGCATCAAGTGGTGATATTGGTGAGAGTGAGATGGTAAGTTGGGTGGAGAAAGGTTCTTGTGTAGGATGTGGTGATGATGCTTGTGGTGGTGACAAGTGTGAGTTGATGTAGTAATTGATTGATGAAGTTGAAGGTATGGAGGATGAGGAAGTTCCATGAGTAGAAGGTGTTTTGGATGGTGCATTAGGTACACTTGGAGATGAGCATTTAGGTAGAGGTGATGGGGTTATGTTTTCTTCATTTGTTAAGTCAATGAAGAGTTGTTTTGGAGGGATGATGACAATCTTTTGCTTCTTTGAAGCCTTAGAGATGGAGGTGCTAGGTGAAGACATGATGGTTTGGATTGAAAGAGATGATGAATAATGAGATGATTATTGTTAGTTTGAAGGGAATTTATAATATGAAAGTGATTGATTTAGGTAAATTTTTGAAATGGTTTAATAGGATTCTAAAATCAGTTGGGTCAAAAGAAGAAATGGTAGCTGAAACTAGAGAAAGAGGTCACAAGATGCAAAAGAAAATAGTAAACCCAGTTCTAGATAGCCGGTCCCCTTAATTGTAGGCCGGCCCCCTTAATAATTAAGGGGACCACCTAGGAAAATTAAGGGGGCCGCCCATCTAGTGTTTTCCTAGACGACCAGAAACCAAAAATTTGCCGAAATGGGTGGTTTTTCAAGTGTGTGTTTCCAGCAAGCTCTATTTGAAGCATATACTCTAGGAATGATGAAATATAAGTATGTATAAACAAATCATGCATGCAAATAACTATATTATAAGCCAAATTTAAAAGAAGCATAATATTAGCATTAAATAATGATTAAGATCCTAGCATGATGATAGTTAAAACCTAAGCATCATTCAACAAATAATCATGAAAGAACACAAGTATTTCTGAATAAATCGGACAAATAGCAAAAAATACAAATGTCTAATAGAGTAGTAATATTATTAAGTAGCAATACATCAACAACTCTACTTCTTCTTCTTGCCCATCATCTTCCTGAACATCTTTCCTACGGACTTGAATCCTCCTCGCATTTCTTCATGCATTTGTTGTTGTTGGTTAATGATGGACGTTTGGCAAGTAAAGAGGAGTTCATCGGTACGCTCATGAGGAAGAGGAATTTGATATTCGGAATAGTGAATATCAGGGAGATCATCAACAAAGGTCGTGGGGGATGGAGTACTAACACGTGAGGTGTCTTCCTTCTCATCATCATCATTGCCTTGATGAGATATCGAACTACGAGGCATAGAGAACATAGAACCATGAGCTTTTCCTTTATCACTACGAGATCGACGAGTCCGGACAAGAGTGAGTTGATTCAAGGTAGGATGAACAAGCACATAGATATCACTCCGAAGATGTGGGTAATGTTCCATGACATGATGATAAAGTCGTGTAAGGAACATACCGTAAGGAAGGTTGGTATTTGGAGTGTTTTTGGCGGACATGATTCGATGAACAAAGAGATAAGCCAAATTGTAGTTCTCTTCAGCAACTACACAATATAACATGTGGGCGATGCTTGCCGTGAGATGATCACGGTGACCGCCGGTACCAAACGCATTCTCGCGAATGAGTTCTTCCCAATTTTTCATATCGGGGCTTAGCTCTTTGAGAAGAATTTGATTAGCATGAATAGCATGAATATCGACATTCTTCGACTTGATTCTGCGACTAGTCATACCACGTTCTAGTTCAAGCAGTCGACGAATGTCTTCAGGACTAGGAATCTCAGAATAGTATGGGCCATCCTAAGGACGATTTCTTTCAAGTGATGAAAGATCCCATTCATTTGAGAATACGGCTTGGCTGTTGTATGGGATCCTGAGAATTTGCCCAAACTGAGCAAGAGTAAGAGTGATGAATTGATTTTGGATCATGAAAGAAATAAGGAGATGGCCAAAGGGATCAGTTTGCACCGTCACTTGGCTATAGAAATCAAGGATAAAATGGGGAATGATTGGTTCATTGATTTGGTAAAGACATTCAAGACGAATTTTGGAGAACATTCGTTCGATTTGATCAGATTCATAGAAGGATGGATCGACAATTCTACGTTTGTGAATATTTCTATTTTCAATGGGACGATAGAAACATGCAACTGAAGGAGACATGCTGGGAGTAGAAGAAACTTGAGGAATGTATTGTTTGGTTTTTGAAACATCACCAACCGTGGTCTTAGGCATTTTCACCTAAACAATATAACGACAAAAATAAAATTAAGACAAAAACAATTAACATGCATATGTTATATATATATATATATATATATATATATATATATATATATATATATATATATATATATATATATATATATATATATATACATATATATATATACATATATATATATACTATATATATATATATATATATATATATATATATATATATATATATATATATATATATATATATATATATATACATATATGTATTGCATATAATTATATATATATATATATATATATATATATATATATATATATATATATATATATATATATATATATATGTATATATATATATATATATATACAATTATATGCAATACATGTGGAACGGAATTCTACTTCGACCAAAAAAAAAAATTTATCCTAGGAAGTAGTTTCACAATGTTCCTTGTTTTTAATTTTAAACTCGTTTAGAATGTATCTTAAGATGTCAAAGTTTAGTTGTGGAATAGGTTCAACATAATATCAATACTATCCAAACTCACTTTGGATATCATAATTCATCTTGAAATTAGGCTAGATATATATTGGATTATATATCTTGCTTTGTCTTAAGAGTTTGACTAACATAAAACTTGTTTAAAAGGTTAAAATATGAATTTTGGTTTTCAAAATGTCTTTTTCAAGATAAACCAAACGCTCCTTCAACTAGATGAATATTGCCTAAAATATCAATATATATATTGATTATATATCTTGATGACATCTATAGACTCGAATTATGTTAGGAAGTTTAGTAAGCTAGTTTTAAGTTTTAAATAAACACATGTAAGTATGATTTGTTCATGAACCAAACACCCATATTGACTTCATGAACCCTTTTATAATGAGTTGAAAAGTATGTTTTGATTGTTTAAAACATTAAACAACTCTAATGTAGTAAGTTCTAACTAGTTTTTAAAAGTTATATCAACAATGTGCCTTTTTGAAGAATGAAATTAACAAGGGTTTATGGGCGATTGAAGATTTTGACAATATGATGTGTTATAATTAGTTTGAGTTGCAATTCTACATTCTAATCCTATGGGAAGCATTTGGTTATTCAATTCTTAACTTCAGTTTTACTAAAATTCGGATTAAAATAAATTTTAATAAAATATCTAATTATTGATTAGACACTAAATTGAATGAAATGTGATGAAATGTATGTTGGAAAACTTACAAAAGATGTTGTTATACGTTTGGTTAGCGTTTGCCCCTTGCGAAACAACCCCTGATTGGTGATTTGGTGAAGGATTTTGGTGGTTTTGGTTGTTTTGGTCCGTTCACAGCCGTGGTGAGGGAGGAATTTATGAACAAATGGAGTGTTTGGGAAAAGATTTAAGGTGGAAAACGAATTTGGAAGTATCAGATGGCCGGCCCCTGATACGTGGGAATCGCACCAGGCTTTACCTCTCAAGGGATCTTGAGAAGCTTACAACCCTCACCAGGCAGTGTACCTGATCGTTGTAGTATAGTATAGTGACAAGTATCGGGGGATTGATCGTTCAGCTAGGAATAGTGTCGCTAGGATTAGAAAACCTAATTACTAGTGCTAAAGATGAAAGATGATTATTTTTGTATTTTTATAATTTTTTAGAAAGCAAGTAAATATCTCGGGTTTGAAGGATTTGGGAGGAATTAGTTGCTAGTCAACTAACCCAATACTAAAGATGCAATTAAAAGTAAATACTAGAAATGAAAATAAAACTAAATTATACTAAGGTTGTGAGCAATATGTGGAGAAAATGTGTTTACTTAGATTTCACTACTCCCTAGACATCTTTTACACGTTAATTACTTGTTATAGTTGCGTGGATGACGGATTGTATTCCTTAATACCATTCATGGGGTGGCGCACTTACTTCCCTAATCCTATGAGTGCCTACTTCACTCCTATGTCGAGCCGGCTAAGAAGCTCCTAACATGGGATCATTAGAATTTACTCATGCATTAAATACAACCAATAAAACCTAGTGCACGTCAGTTCATATTTCCTAAGACGTTCAAGCATGTTACCATTTGGAGATCTGCCAGTTTTCTTAAGCCTAACATCGAAATCATTCATCCAATACAACCATAAACAAGTAATCAACACATAATTAACATCTAGGTTTCATTAGATCTAAGCAAACACAAGATAGATCTAGCCTAGCATGATGGAATTAAGACAAGAACAAGATATAGACAACCAACACATAGACATATTGATTGAATTAAAAGAACACTTATCTCAATTACACTTGTAAGGTTTCAAGGGCTGAAAACCCTTGAAAAACCTGTGAAAATCGTATTAGGGTCGGCCTTAGGGTTTCTCCAAAACTTCCTCTCTTCATGTGTAAAAATTAGAAAACTATATATAGGAAATAGGGGCTGACGGCGTCAAGACCAAATTGGTGACGCCGTCATCTCGCCGCCAAAATACTTCTTGGACTACCTTGATTTACTTCTGACGTCGTCAAGTGTTATGTGTTTCCAGGCCGTCATGCATTTTACTCTTGACGCCCTACCTTGTGACGCCGTCAATTCTGTACTGGGTCGTCATGGAAAATACTCGTGACGCCGTCAGGATTTTCTTCTTGATGCCGTCACCTACTGTTCCCAGCTTGGAAAATTGAGACTTTGCCGTTTTCTTCACTTTTATGCTCCAAAAACGTCCAAAATGTCTTCTTTTCCAGATTTCACTCCCAAAGTACGTAAAATCACAAAATGAACGATTCAGGGCAATATTTGATCAAATAAATTCAATTCCGGGCTTAAATGACCCCCTAAAAGTGGTTCATTTTTTGCCTCATCATATACCCTTACACTTGAGATTTGCTTGTCCTCAAGCAAATGCGCTTTTATTCTAGTTAAAATACAAGTTAGGGGTCATTTAACACTAATATAAAAGTAATTACAACAAATAATCGTTCCACTAAAGACCAATAGACAAGCACGGAGGTCATACACAAGCACCTCGCAAATAGTGTTTAGATACTCACATCTCTCGGGTGTAATAAAGTATAAATTACAATATGGAAACGGAAGATATCTCTCACTATCTGTCATAGCAAAATAGATTACCATAGGCTTGGGAAAGGATCAAACCTCCACCACATGGCGTAAGCACCTAGGATAAACTATCAAAGAGGTCTTTTAAAGGGTTGTAACGTTAGGTGTAGGGATATGAAATACACGGTTTTGTTGGATAAAGGAAGTTTTTACTGGTGGCGAGTTAACAATCTTGGTTAATTACATGTACAATATGGCGTTGCTAAGCCAAGACTAGACTCGACTTAAGCTAATAAATGAAAAATAACAAAAACATAAAATAAACATAGAATGAAAAGGGATGGTAGTCCGTATGTTTTTTCTCTTTTCTCTTTTTCTATTTTTTTTTTCTTTTTCTTGATTTATTTATTTATTTATTTATTTATTTATTTTTCATACACTCTTACCCTACCATCCAAAATAATACATCATAGGGAATGAGAATTCCCCTTACACTTGAATCTTTACATACTTTACAATAAACTAATCTAATGACTCGAATTAAGAAAATCAAAACACTTGGAGCACTTTTAAGATTAACGCACATATGGGGGTAATAATTGATGTTCTTCCCCATTACTCCATAAAATAAGTACTTTACCCATGAGTCCCAATCGTCCCAAAACAATATGTACAAGGATATGACTCGACTTAGCAACCATGTAATCAATTAGATAGTTAACTTATGGTTTAACAAATAACAATAATGCACTAAAAATGAGCGCATACACGGAAGGCTAAGGCGATTTGGTTGTACATTTAAGTGGGGTGTAACAAATTCTTCCTTTAAGTAAAATGCTTAAAGTTAGAAATGAAAAGATAGGCTCGGAGGGGTGTACTAGGGGTTTCGTGTACTAAAAATGAGTACAACGCTAAGGGTGTGGGAAAAATTAGTTGACTTAAGTAGTCAAGTACTATGACTTAAATGGTCAAGTAATTATAATACGGGTTTAACACAAGGGTGATCCTAATGCCTCTTATCATATAGTAAATCCTACCACACGAATGTAGTCTCACTAGCAGTCTCGGGATGCATCACTAACGCAAGTTCTAGAATCTAAATGCTACCGGTACACTCATAAGCACTAATAGTAAATGCTTTTCCTATCAAATCTAAAGGCGAACCTCACATATTTGGGTGGAAAATTTTTCTGAATATACGGTTATGTGCTAGTCATACAATCTCCTATCCATGAGACGCTTGCTATGGCTAAAGTTTCAATCCTAAATGTTGTAAAAAATTTTAAATTTGGCGCTAAAATTGCACTAACAAGTGTTTCTCATAGTTTTATTACACATCTACCATCAAACAAAGCAAACTCAAGCGAAAGTGTATTTGTAAGGTATCATCATTTTACCCTCCCCTTACACTTAGGATGAACATTGTCCCTAATGTTCAAGTAAAGAATGTAAAAGTGAAATAAGTAAAACAAATGAAATCAAATACTCCCCTGATTCGCTCGGTATGGATAATAAGGTGGCCAGGTTAAATATTCCTCCAAGAAAATGAACAATCAAAGCTTCCCTTCCAGAATATAAATCATCTTCTTGTCATACATAACCTGTAAATCCTGAGAAAATAGACAAGACAACCTCGCATAAAATCGGCGACATCCTATATAAGTTTCTAAATCCTAGAAAACAAAATAAGATATAATGCTTGTGGAATGAAGTTTGCAGATTTCCTGGAGATTATAAAACTTAATAATTCACAAAAACCATAAGACTCCGTTAGAAAAACAAAACCGGTAAAATTTCCAGATTTTTACCCGTGACGCCGTCAAGAGTAAACTTATGACGCCGTCAGATTGACCTGCAGAAATTCTTATGTTAAGTTTCCAGAAAATTTCTGGAAAAACTTGGTCCTACTTCCTGGAAAATCCTGCAAAACTTCATTATGACTCAATACAAGCATTTGACTCTAACAAATACGAATATACATGTCCATTTAATATTGTGGAGAATCATGATCGGTTTGTTTCTTAAAAACATATTTGGGGTTTCCCCTTACACTTATCTTTTGCAAAAATACCTTTAGGTGGAGTTAAGACTAGGCCAAAACAACAAAGTAAAGTATTTCCACTTTTTAGTTTAGAAACATGATCTACCAACAATAAAAATAAAGCATGCATACGGAACCAAATAACAAACAAACAAAATAAAATCACACAAAGCATGGGTTGCCTCCCAAGAAGCGCTTTTCTTTATTTACGAGTCTTGTAGCTAGACTCAAGGTCATGGGTTACTACGTTATACGGGTGAGTTCCTCATTGAGGACATCTTTGGGATCAAACTTAGGTTTCAACTTTCTATCGATTTCCTTAGTATGGTATGACCTTTCAAACATCTCTCTATCCGGATCATACAAAGTCATCCTCATGTGCCATGATCCATCTCCTTCTTTAGGTGGCTTGTCCCACCTCCATTTACACTTATCTCCATCTCTTTTCCACTTATTCGTCTCTATATTAATAGGCATTACGCTCAAGAACTCAATCATCTTCCTAAAGACTAAGGGGTCCTCAAAAGGGTCTAGCTCCTCATCTCTAGCTATGAGTTGTTCCACCGAATGTGTCTTTTCAACAAAATCTCTTTCTAGATAGAATGGGCATTGAGGTCCTATAAAGTTTCTTTTTATCCAAGGTCCATATCTAGATGGTCTCCTATTCATCTCTACCCAATGCGGTGTTGGTTCATCATCGCAATCATAACTATGCTTCTTAACATCGTACACCGACCAAGTATCACCTTCACCTACCGCTATCTTAGACTCCTTACAATCTATCATGGCACTAGCGGTTGCTAAAAATCCTCTCCCTACCAATAATGGGCATGTAGTGTCACTAACCATGTCTAGGACGTGAAAATCCGCTAAGATAGTTAATTTTCCTATGTGAACAACTACATCCTTAATCATTCCGACCGGGTGGGCAATACTCCCATCCGCTAGACCTATCAATACCTCCGTTTCCTCTAACTTTCCTAGCTTAAGAGTTATGAATAGGGGTAAGGGAATCAAGTTGAGGCTTGACCCTAAATCGGCTAGTATGTCGAAAGCTTCAGATCTTCCTATCTTACAAGGCAAAACAAATATACCCGGATCATCAAACTTTTTAGGCAACTTGTTTTGAACGAAGGCGATCCCATTTTTACCTAGTTTAAACTTCTCATATTTCTCTAGGAGGGCACTATAGTAGGGAGCACGGGCTAAGACATCAATGACGGGGCGTTCAAGGTGAAGTTCCTTGAATTCATCGTCAAGGTCTTGCGTAGGAGGTGTTTCAACTATACTTTTGACTGGTTCTACTTTGGGTGTTTTATTTGGTTGGTCCTTTTGAAGAATTTGGTTTTGTTTGAAACACATGCTCGTTGATTTAACCGAGTAATATTGTAGACACGAAGTGGGTGACGAAACTGAAGATATGGAATTAACGTTTAGTTTTGGATTCTTGACCGTGTCGCTTGGGAGTGCTCCCATTTCTCGGTCATTGAGAACTTTCAACAATGCGTCAATTTTGGTGGTCATCTCGCTTTGCTTTTGTTTGAAATCAGCTTCAAACTTAGATATGCGAGCTTCTTGAGATGCCATGAATTTTGACATCAATCCTTCAAGATTTTTGGTACTACCATAGTTGTTAGAAGGATTGTTGTTGAAAGTACGGTTAGAGGGTGGACCGTTTGGTTGGTAACGATTAGGCGGATTAGAAGAATTGGGTTGATTTTGTTTCCACCTAAGGTTTGGGTGATTTTTCCAAGAGGGGTTGTATGAATCACCGTAAGGGTTTGGCTCGGGCTTGAAAGTGTACCACTTATCTCCCGCTTCGTCGGTACGCGAGGATGCGTAGTCCGCAAAAGCTGTTCCGGGGAGTTCCACACAATCACGAGTGTCGTGGGGACCACTACATAATTCGCATGAAGAAGTGATTTTGTTCACTTGGCTTGAAAGCTTAGGAGCCTCGTAAGATTTCATGAGAAAGTTGACTTGGTCCTCAAGTTCCATGATCCTACGGTCGGGAGTGCTAGAGTTGTTCAAAGGCAAAGATGTTGCCTTGACCATTTTGTTCAAATCACGGGGATCATTCTAACTTTCGTTGTCATAGAGAGCAAGATCTTCTATGAGTTCCCATGATTGTTCCGCACTTAGATCACGTAGCTTACCACCGGCCGATTGGTCAATGGCTCGCCTCGTGGAGAGATCGATATGGTCATAAAAGATTTGGACTTGGAGCCAAAGATCTATGCCATGATGAGGGACTTTTTGGAGTAAGTCCTTGAAACGAGTCCATGCTTCATAAAGAGATTCATTTTGACGTTGTTGGAACATCAAGATGTCATTTCTAAGCTTGGTTGTTCTCTCCAGTGGGAAAAATTGAGCAAGGAAACGAGTGGTGAGATCATCCCATGTGGTGATGGATCCCACGGGTAAACGCTCAAGCCATTGACTAGCTTGATCCCGTAGAGAGAATTGGAATAGGCGTAACCGGGTAGTCTCTCTAGTTGCAACATCTAGGTCTATGGAGTCTACGATTTTTAAGAAGTCCTTAAGATGTTGATTTGGATCTTCGGAACGAAGTCCATGGAATGCACATCCGCTTTGCACCAACCGGATGGTGTCGGATCGCAAGGGGGTCACATTGGCTCCGGTGAGCTCAATGGTGTTTCAGTAGCCTTGGTGGCTAGGTCGGGAATACTCTCCTAAGGTTCGGGGCCTAAGGGGTTCTAGTGGTGGGTTTTGTTGTGGTTGGATGACGGGTTCAAAGATGTTCCCGTTGTCCATGATGTTGGGTGGTGAAGAGTTACGAACAAAGACACAAAGAATTAAGATAGACTAAAGAAACCTAAAAATAAAAATAAAATCTTACTAGAAAGGAATCTAGCAAGTAGACCTAATAAAAAGAAATTCTAACCTAGACAATAACTATTCCCCGGGTTGCGGCGCCAAAAACTTGATACGTGGGAATCGCACCAGGCTTTACCTCTCAAGGGATCTTGAGAAGCTTACAACCCCCACCAGGCAGTGTACCTGATCGTTGTAGTATAGTATAGTGACAAGTACCAGGAGATTGATCGTTCAGCTAGGAATAGTGTCGCTAGGATTAGAAAACCTAATTACTAGTGCTAAAGATGAAATATGATTATTTTTGTATTTTTATCATTTTTTAGAAAGCAAGTAAATATCTCGGGTTTGAAGGATTTGGGCGGAATTAGTTGCTAGTCAACTAACCCAATACTAAAGATGCAATTAAAAGTAAATGCTAGAAATGAAAATAAAACTAAATTATACTAAGGTTGTGAGCAATATGTGGGAGAAATGCGTTTACTTAGATTTCACTACTCCATAGACATCTTTTACACGTTAATTACTTGTTATAGTTGCGTGGATGACGGATTGTATTCCTTAATACCATTCATGGGGTGGCGCACTTACTTCCCCAATCCTATGAGTGCATGCTTCACTCCTATGTCGAGCCGGCTAAGAAGCTCCTAACATGGGATCATTAGAATTTACTCATGCATTAAATACAACCAATAAAACCTAGTGCACGCCAGTTCATGTTTCCTAAGACGTTCAAGCATGTTACAATTTGGAGATCTGCCAGTTTTCTTAAGCCTAACGTCGAAATCATTCATCCAATACAACCATAAACAAGTAATCAACACATAATTAACATCTAGGTTTCATTAGATCTAAGCAAACACAAGATAGATCTAGCCTAGCATGATGGAATTAAGACAAGAACAAGATATAGACAACCAACACATAGACATATTGATTGAATTAAAAGAACACTTATTTCAATTACACTTGTAAGGTTTCAAGGGCTGAAAACCCTTGAAAAACCTGTGAAAATCGTATTAGGGTCGGCCTTAGGGTTTCTCCAAAACTTCCTCTCTTCATGTGTAAAAATTAGAAAACTGTATATAGGAAATAGGGGCTGACGGCGTCAAGACCAAATTGGTGACGCCGTCATCTCGCCGCTAAACTACTTCTCGGACTGCCTTGATCTACTTCTGACGCCGTCAAGTGTTATGTGTTTCCAGGCCGTCATGCATTTTACTCTTGACGCCCTACCTTGTGACGCCGTCAATTCTGTACTGGGTCGTCATGGAAAATACTCGTGACGCCGTCAGGATTTTCTTCTTGACGCCGTCACCTACTGTTCCCAGCTTGGAAAATTGAGACTTTGCCGTTTTCTTCACTTTTATGCTCCAAAAATGTCCAAAATGCCTTCTTTTCCAGATTTCACTCCCAAAGTACCTAAAATCACAAAAGGAACGATTTAGGGCAATATTTGATCAAATAAATTCAATTCCGGGCTTAAATGACCCCCTAAAAGTGGTTCATTTTTTGCCTCATCAGCCCCCTTAAACATTAAGGGGACCGCCCCCGATTACAAGCCGGTCCCCTTAATTATTAAGGGGGCCGCCTGCCAAAAATGAAAATTTTTGCGAATTTAATTCTGGTAGTAAAATATTTTTATGTATATAATAAGATTTATGTTATATTGAAACTACGCTGGAGTTTATGAGCACGAGTAAGGAGTGCTTGACATCTTTAATTAACATTTTGTTAATCAAGATATGTCTTGATAATTTTGTATAAAATGATCAAGATGTCATGATTACATGGGATTAAAGAGATGTGATGGAATGTGTGTTTATATAAGTATATATGTGTATATATATATATATATATATATATATATATATATATATATATATATATATATTATATGTATAGATTTACTATGTGTTAATGGATTATGCAATGAGGAAATGGAAGAGGCGGAAGCTGACGGTGATAGGAGTTTGTTTCCTTCATAGTATATGTGTGCGAAGGTTCCTTTTTACTCTTGTGTTGATCCACTTGACTCACATCCCTTCATCATCATGAGTCTTCTAATAGTGGGCATAAAAGATCTTCGAGTTTAACGTCAAAGTTCAAAAGAGCTAAAGGGAAAGGAAAAGGTTCGAAAACGAACAATTTCTCGGAGTTCTAGAAAGTCAACTAATGACGTATCTAGGTTATGTGCACGCATATGTATATATATGTATTATTTATATAGTATTATATATATATATATATATATATATATATATATATATATATATATATATATATATATATATATATATATATGTTCAAGAAGAAAAAGGAAGTAAATTATATCTATGCAAGCAAAGCAACAAAGAAAAGATTATCTACGCATGGCAATGAGTAGAGAAAGAATGGCATACCCGGTGGTCTTCAAAAAGAAAGTCTTCTAAATCTTCAAGATGATAAATAGACTTTGCAAAAGTCTATGGAGATAGAACTCCAAGATAGTGATAAGGAATGTTGATCTAGCTATTTGGTCCCCATTGCCTCTTTGGTCCAAAGTTGTTTGGTCCAAACATGTTCAACATTTGGCTAGGATGCATGAAAGGTGGTAGTATTCCCCAAGGGTTGTAACTTGGTTGATAGTTCCACATTTGATTACTAAGGTTGTTGTAGTTTTGTTTATTTTGGTTTCTTCTTGGTTGAGGTGTTTTAGATCTAGGATAAGAGTTATTTGGTTTCCTAGGTGGTGGAGTTTTAGATCTTGTTTTAGGTTTAGACGATCCTACATCGGTCTTTAAAGATGGTTTATAAAACGGTTTTATTTCTTCATCACTAGCAAAATGTATTTTCTTATCATTTATGAGTATATACTTAGGATTAGATTTTAGAGGTTTTAGTTCATTAAGTTCACTTTCAAATTTGACATTTTTAATTTCGCTTGTTGAAGCTTCGGTTGAGTTAAATCCTAAACCGGTTTTATCTCCGGATACTCTTTGAGTACTTATTATTTTACTAAGTGAGTGACTACTATTTTCAAATTTATCAAGTTTTCGAATTTCTTCCCTGAGTATTTCGTTTTCACCTTTAAGCTCTTGACATGATTTACATTCTTAAAAAATTTCCTTACCTTTTTCAAGTTGATGTATTTTAATTTTTAGTTCTAGTACTTCGTTTTCCAATTGGTTGTTTATGCATTTTAGTGATTTGTTTTTAGCCATTACTTGTTGTCCTAGTTTGCATAATCTATTGTATTCGCTATCTAAATCTTTTTCATCTAATGATAAATTTTCATCACTAAAGTATTCAGTTTCGGAACGTTCCTCACTTGATGTCTTCGCCATGAGACACTTCTCTTCCTTTGTCGTTTCTTTCTCATCTTCATCGCTATCACTCCAAGCTCCTCCAACAAATGCTCTATGATTTTGATCTCTTGTCAACATTGGACATTTTCCAATGAGGTGATTCGGATCACCACACTTGAAACACTTTCTCTCATTCTTGCTATACTTGTCATCTTTATTCTTTTGAGATGCTCTCCTTTCATCGTGTGGTTGTCTAACAAATCTTCCTCGCCTTTTGAAGAATTTCTTGAAATCTCTTATGGCCATGGCGTATTCTTCGTCATCACTTTCGGAAGATGAGCTATCTTCGTTACTAGATTCCTTTCTAGCTTTCAAGGCGATTGACTTGCTTTGCTCTCGTTTTCCTTTGACCATTTCGGAGTCCTTCTTTATAATTGCTTCGTAGACTTTCAAATTTCCAATTAATTCATCAAGTTGCAATGTTGACAAATTCTTTGATTCTTCAATAACCGTCACTTTAGCTCGCCATTTTGGGTGAAGGGCCCTAAGAAACTTCCTAACAAAATTCTTAGTAGAAAAATTCTCATCAAGTGATTTTAAACTTGTGATGATACTGTTAAATCTAGCGAAAGCATTATCAATTGATTCCTCTTCCGGAATCGTGAATTGCTCATATTGTTGAACAAGTAGATCTATTTTATTATCTTTGACTTGACTATTACCTTGGTGAGTTATTAATAAAGAGTTCCAAATTTCTTTTGCTATTTCACACATAAAGATCCTTTCGTACTCTTTACGTGGTAGTGCATTATAAATAACCATTTTTGCTTCATTATTTTTAGCAAGTTTTCTTTTTAAATCATCATTTTGTTTTTCAAAAGGTACGATTTCATCTTTCTTTGTTTCGGGGTTATTTTGAATAGGTAAAAAATCACCATTAGTAATAACATGCCAAAGATCTAGATCTTTTGATTTCACATAAGTTTCGAATCGATTTTTTCCAATATAAAAATCCATCACTTTCAAATAGTGGTGGTCTTTGCATAGATTGCCCTTCCAAATATTTTTCAGATTCCATAGATCGTTACAAGTTTTAAAATACAATATATTTTAAAGATCTTGCAAGACGTTGCTCCTGATACCAATTGCGGAAAACTAGAAGGGGGGGTTGAATAGTTTTACGTCCTTTTTAAATTTATTTTCAAAATCTTTTATAGCTTATAAAAACTTTCGATTCAATCTTACGTGAATTCAAGTATCAACAAATACAAGCAAGACTAATCTAATAATGGAAGTATTGAAATAGAATGAAGAAAAGATAGAGTTAGAAAGATCAAACCACAACACACGAATTTATAGTGGTTCGGCTACAAGGACACCTTCCTTGCCCTACTCCACTCCCCGAGTACCACACTCGAGAGTTTTTCTTCACTATATCAACAAACTCCTTATGGCGGAGAAACCTTACACACCTTGGCTTACACCTATTAACGACACTAAGCTAAATGTCGAGTTCTAATCGTAGCTAGAACCAATCTCACAACTTCTTCAAGACTTCACTCCTTCTTCACACCTTCACAACTTCTTCAAGATAGCTTCACACCTTTTCTTCTTGTCTACTTCACACCTTTTTCTATGCACAACTAAATCACAACAACTACACTACTTTACAACACACCTAGTATCTACAATCAACAAATTCACACAACACTTTACAAGTATCTAGCACTACTACAAGATGAAACTAGCTAATCACAACACTACTACAATTTAATGGATGTTGAGGAGTGTTCTTCTTTTTGCACTTAAGTGGATGAAGCTTTGGATCACTTAGAAACAAAGACTTATGAATTATATGATCAAAGGATTTTTGGGATAGAAATGGAGATTAGATCAGAAGGTTTTTAGTGCAAAAAGGTGAGAAAATTCTGTGGAATGAACCAGTATTTAAAGGGGACAAATTTACTGTTCTGGAGCGTGGCTGGTCCCCTTAATGATTAAGGGGGCCGCCTTATGAATTGAGGGGGCCGCCCCTCCAGAACGTTCAAAAAGTTTGTCCTTTTATGGGGAAGGTTTTTCTGGATAAAATTTTCCCTTTTTGATTGGAAATTTGAAATCATATCTTTGTAGTTTAATGAAAACAATACCAAAAATGATTTTCCAAAATATATAAAATGTTAATGTCATTTTATAAAATGTTTTGTGTTAAGACAATATTTCCTTTGATCATGTAGTGCATAAGATACTTAGTTTATGCATACCTTAAGTGATATAAGTTGTAGAAGTAAATATTTGTTACTAAATACTTGTTTATGTCATAATCTTGACTTAATTTAGTTTACATTTTGTGATTATCAAAACATAGAGTTATTGAGAAATATTAATAACGTTTTTAAACATTATTTATATCAACACAGTACTTAGCAGGAAGGCAATTGTAAGCTCTTAATTCCATTTTTCTGTTAATACTGTTCCACTGCTTATTACTGCTTATCCTTGGTTCTTTTGTTCTTATTTGATGTTTGTTATTCATAATATAGCTTAAAGCATAGTGCTTGTTCATTTGTATTCACAGTTGCTTGATATTTTATTTTCATAGTCAAAATATCATATTTGTGATTCTTTGTGTTGTGTTGTTATTGTTGGTATCAAAGAGTTCATATCAGCTCATCATAGCATATTAAGCCTTGATAAATAAAAAACATGGTTTTAATTTGTCCTTAGTTTTGAAAATCTCATCAACAGTTACAACTAGGGGTGTTTGGTGTAAACTGTTTTGCAGTGTTCTTGTTGTTTATTAGGGTAGAATTTGGTTCAAGTAAGTTGCTTAGGTTCATGTAAGTTTAGATTGACCATCAGTTTGGTCTTATTCAAAGAAAAAGTCAAAATTTCACTCAAATCCTTTGGCAGTCTAAATTGCATATTGTGCAAAAAGTCATTTTTTTGGACGAATCTTCCCGATTTTTGTGATAGGAATTGGGTCTTGAAATCTTATTGAGGTTAAAGTCTGCCACTTAAGCTACAATAATATGTATTCAACTTATTTTGTGAATTTTTATGAAGCTTGCGCAAGAGCTTATTTGAGGGTGAAGGGCACACCACCTCCCCTGCACCAGGCCTTTTGGCCATTTTCCTTTGGCTCACTGTTACTGGCTCAGTGGACTCCACACCATACCTTTTAGCTTATTTTATAGCTTGTCAGCCCACCTTTTCAACCTTTAGCTTATTTTGGGTCCTGGCTTATTTGCCCTTGGCTTATTTGGCCTCTTGTCCTGACCTGGCAAAGACCCCAAAACTGACCCACTCAGTTTTTGCACCCAAGTTCCAAGACTCACCCAGGGTTCATTAAAAAGCCATAAGCCTAGCTTATTGGCTTATTTCAAAGTTGACCTGGTCACCTTGAAAGGTCAAGTTTCTGTTTGGACCTCCTTTTACTTCTATGGACCCCACAGAGGTCCAAAGATCCTAGTTTAGAACCTGTGTTGATCTTGTGGTTGCTTAAGTTTTTATTGGGTATTATCAGCTTATTTCTGGTGCTTATTTGGATTCTATTGCTCATTTCAAGTTTGTATCCATCTGTCTAAGCTTATTTGATCATATGGTAACATAAATATAGCTTTTTCAAAAGCCACAAGTCCTAATAAGCTTGTAAATACCAACTATTAAGCAATTGAAGTTGCATACAACTTATTTTTAAGTTGTACAAAAAGTGTTTTCACAAAAGTTGCTTCATTTTAGTGTATAAATAGTTTTCAAAAAGAAAATCCAGAAAAAAACCAAATTTAAAAATAGTGATAGCTTCTATTTAGTAGGATTTATCAATTTAAATTTTCTTTCAGCTTATTATTAATCACTTCTTCATTTTTATATTTTTCTTAATTTTCTTTTATATTAAAGTATTTTTAGGAATTTTTCTAGATTTTTCTCTTTTAATTTAGTATTTATTATAATTAATATTAGTTTAATTAATAATTAAGTAATATTAGTTAATTAACTAGTTTTATTAATTTTTATTTAACAACAGTACCTTTTAGAATATTTCCTAGGTTTGATAAATCGTAAAGTACTTTTAGAAAATAGCTTCTTAATTTCCACTGTTCATTTTCTATTCTTCTTAATTAATTTAATTTAAATAGTTTTTAATTAATAAATAAGTAAATAATTAGTAAAATAGTTTAAAAATAGTTTTTATATATTTTTTTTTTATTTTTTTAGATTTCTGAGATGGTTAATTAGTTTCATAAATTTTCTCATAATTTTCTAAGTGATTTTGCTATTTTTAGTAATTTAAATTAGTTTAATTAATATAAATCCACAAAAAGACAAAAAGATATATTTTTAGTTTCTAAATTTATTTTAAGTCATTTTAGAATTTTAAAAATTAATTTGCAATTTTCTTGCTTAAATTTGTTATATAAATCCTTTTAGTTTAAGTTAATTAGTTTTAATTAAATAATTAATTAGTTTTTATTTAAATAAAATTAAATAATAAAATAATCAAAAAAAATATTTTTCTTTTTAATTAAATTTTCCTTTAATAATAAGTTTGTAAAACTTTCAATTTCACCCCCTGTAGTTTAATTTAGCTTAAATCTTACCTTTTCTTCTATCTGTAAGCGTTTTGATTGTTAATTTGTTTATGTTTAATTATATCTGTGATCCTGTAATTGTTATTACTGTTTTATTACCTTTATACCAAGCAATCAGTAGTGTAGTCAAATCTAAATCTTTATCTTATTACTGTCCTCATTATCACTCATTCCATAAACGTTTCAAAAACACAATTTCAATCTCGCTAGGACATAACGACCCGGGGAAACTCTATACTATTCCACGGAGCATTGACTCTAGGGAGTCTGACCTTGTTGACCAATTCACTTGGTTAATTTAGGTTGACTGTTTAGGCTCAATCAAAATTTTGGCGCCGCTGCCGGGGAGGTTGCTGCGTGTTTCAAAAACGTTTTTAGGTTTAGTGGTTTTCAAAACCCTCCTTGTACAAATTTCACGACTTTTGTAAAAAGTTTTATTTTGTAAAAATCTTAATTATATCAAAAAAGTTCATTAACACTTTTCCTAAAGTGTTAACAACACAAAAAAAAAAAAAAAAAAAAAAAAAAAAAATCAAAAAACAACAAAACAAATCGTGAAGTTAAATTACTTCGGTTTGTTTAAGATTACAACCTACACAGGTGAAATACGGAAGTTCTGACATGAAATTGCGAACTGAAGAGAGATCCATTCTTCTCTCCCGCCACCCTGTGAGTAATTTTAAAGGAAACGATTTCGGTTAACGAATCGATACCAAAAATATTTTCCAAAAGTTTTTCTGCACACACACCCAAAAACCCAAAAACATTCGTCTTTTTCTTGTGAATAATAATTACATAAAATATTACCACCGCAAACCAAGGCAAAACACCTACCAACTGAGGGTGTGAACATAATAAGTTCCCTAACAAAAGATAAAAACTTGCCATTGTATCCTTGTGAGTGGTGTACCTTTTCTAAAGAAGCCATTCATTTGAGATTATTGGTTTAAGTTCATTGTGGTTTTGCCTTGATCTTGTTTTGAAAAATTGTTTTTAGTGCATGCGCACTGGTTCACAAATAAAGCGTAAAAGTCAGAAAACGTACCCGAGCTACATACTGTTATTGAAGAACCAAAAATAGAAATGGACGACGGACCACCACCTGGCCCTCCCAAGGATGAGGCAGCTCCGGATCTCCGAACGATGGAGGAGCTGTGTCAGCCAACCATGCAAGGGAGAGGTGGACCTATTGCCCCTCTCAACATCACAGCTACGGATTTTGGACTCAAACATCACATGATCCAGCAAGTCCAGAATTCGTGCCAATTTCACGGTTTACCTGGTGACGATGCCAACAAGCATCTTGACAAATACCTTATCGTTACCCAAAGCATGAAACAAAACGGTGTCTCTGATGATGCCCTTAGTCTATATCTCTTCCCCTATTCTCTCACCCATCATGCCACTGCTTGGTTTGACCGACTCCCCAAGAATTCGATTCATACCTTTGAATAAATGGTAACCAAGTTTTTAGCCAAATATTTTCCACCTTCCATGGTTACCAAGTTACATAATGATATCAGCAACTTCCGGAAGCGTCCCGATGAGTCTTTGTTTGAGGCTTGGGAACGTTATGAGCTCGAAATTGATCGGTGCCCTAACCACAACATGTTACAAGTCACCATAATAGACACCTTCTATAATGGTCTAACATTGAGGCACCGAGATATTCTCAATGCTGCTGCTGGTGGGACTTTTATGAAAAGACGTCCTGAAGAGTGCTATAATCTGATTGAGAACATGACTGCCCACAATAACTTTTGGGATTCCTCTGCGGAGAGGGATGAGTCATGTAAATCTGTCACTCCGACATCTCCTGACAACGCAGTTCTCACTAAAAAGATGGACGATTTCGCTACGGCTATGTTGAGGATGAACCAAACCCTCCAAAATCAACAAGTGAAAGACGTGGCCCGAAGTTGTGAAACTTGTGGAGGCCCACATCTTTATTCCGAGTATCCAGCCACTGCTGGTTACCCTCAAGAGAACGTTTATGCTGCTTAAGGTTCCTACAATATGGGGGGTAATTCTTACCAACCACAGGGGGACCGTAACCTCTTAAGCTATCGTTCCAACAATTTTCTCGGTGATGAGGCGAAAAATGATCCGTTTTTAGGGGGTCATTTAAGCCCGAATCCGAATTTATTTGATCAAATATTGCCCTAAATCGTTCCTTTTGTGATTTTAGGTACTTTGGGAGAGAAATCTGGAAAAGGAAGCAATTCGGACGTTTTTGGAGCATAAAAGTGAAGAAAACGCCAAAGTCTTAATTTTCCATGCTGGGAACAGTAGGTGACGGCTTCAAGAGCAATACCTTGACGGCGTCAAGAGCAAATTTCATGAATTTCCATGACGACCCAGAACAGATTTGACGGCGTCACGTAGGAAGGGCGTCAAGAGTAAAAGAGTCATGACGGCCTGGAAGTGTATAAGTCTTGACAGCGTCAGAAGTAGATCTAGGCAGTCCGAGAAGAGTTTTGGCGGCGAGGTGACGGCGTCACAATGTTTGTCTTAACGCCGTCAGACCTATTTTTCTATATATAGTTTTCTAATTTTCACACATTAAGGAGAGAAGTTTTGGGAGAAACCCTAAGTACGATTTTGGTGTAACTTTACAGGTTTTTCAAGGGTTCCAACCCCTTGATACCTTGCATGATTATTCAAGATAAGTGTTCTTCTAATTCAATCAATATGTCTATGTGTTGGTTGTCTATATCATGTTCTTGTCTTAGTTCTATTATGCTAGGCTAGATCTCTCTTGTGTTTGCTTAGATCTAATGAAACCTAGATGTTAATTATGTGGTAATTACTTGTTTATTCTTGTCTTGGATGAATGATTTATATGTCAGGCTTAAGAAAACTGTCACACCCCCCAAAATCGGGTCCAGCGGAAGCATACATGTAGCAGGGGTGTAACTCAATTGGTATTACAACACAAGTTCAAAAATGGTTTTCACTTGAATCATTTAGAATAAAATAGTTTAAATCAAAATGTTGAATTTACATTGTTCAAAGTAGTGCGGAAGTAGGCCCTTAAAATAGTTTAAAACGGTCCCCAAATGAAGAATCAGAGTCTTCTATGACCATGCCATGCCCTGCCAAAACCTCTAGTAGCGTGCCATTGCTTAATACTTGAAAATACATGCTAAAGTGTCAACACGAGGTTGGTGAGTTCATAGAGTCTTGTGAAAAAGAATGTTATGCATATGAATGAAGATTTCCTAGCAAAGGCATCGTAAATCCACTCAGTTGCAAGTCCCGCCATAAGAGACTTGTAACCTGTGTGTTCACAACCCACTGCTAACATATATAGTATGAGTAAAACATGTATAAGTTCATCACAACAGTTAAGCAATTAGTCATGAGTCTACACTTCATCTCCGAAGACCTCACGTTTGTATGTATGTCTCAATGGTCATCCAACAACTTAATTTGGAGCCACTGGAAGTTTCACAATCATGTATGTATGATTACTGGGTGCCATTTCCCAAAGTATAAAAGATTTCTGGGTGCCATTTCCCAAAGTATAAAAGTTTAAACGTTTCAAGTATCAAATAAGTATTTGTGCATGTATCAATCATGTATGTATGAAATCAAGTATAATGTAACCAAGTATAAGTGTTATCAAGTATAAATGTAATCAAGTATGAATGTTTTGAGTATCTGTACAAGTAAGCAAGTAGTTGAGCATGTATCTCCCCCAAAGAGTTAAAACAAGTATAAAAAGAGTAGGGGCTATGACTCACCTGGTGCAATAGCTATGATGACAAAAGTGGATACACATAAATGAGGCACAATCTCTAACCGCAACCTAATATAATGATATAGTCTAATGTAAGAAATGAAATGATGCTACAGATGCGAATACGTATGTTATCAATACCACTCGTTAGTTTTGAAAATAACGTTTATCGTCGAAAAAATATATTTTTGACGTCTCGTTAAGTTAATAAACACTTCCCATGTAAATAGGTTGAAACGGTTCTCCACGATTCTCGTTTGGTGTTCTATCGGCAAATATAAGGTTTTCGACGTAAAATGACACTTTTTATAACTTATAAATATGACCAAATGGCCTCGCAAAACTAGTCGCGAAATGTTGTACGTTGAGTGTTAGTGATCAAACTTGACGTTTTTGAAAACCTTGTAACCATATCTAGATGTCATCTCTTTTAACTTTTGACCATACGGGTCTTGCTCGATGAGAAAATCGACCCTCATTGTTGCTACTTGAAAATATAGTGTTTAACACTCAGTAATATCTGTTATAGCAAAAGCTGTCAAAAGTGTATATGTTTCGTCGGATTTCAAACGCTTGTATCTTTTTCGTTATAAGCTTGTTTTCTACGTTCTTTATATCCCCGGAATCGTGGGATGGCATATTAACATATTTTTGATAAGTCGGGACGGCTAGATCAAGTTTTATGTCTCGAAACAGTCCATGAAAACTGTTCAACAGCAAACTATTTTCTGAAAAATATAGTTTTCGTCGTTAAACTTTGAAAAATCATATCTCCCTCGTTATTAACTCGTTTTTATCCAAACTTTCGGCCATAGTTTTGTCTCGGAATGTATTTTCTAAATCTTTGGCCAAAAAGTACACACAACCCCCTGGATTTCCCACGTTTAACAAATAGGGACAGTAGGTATTTTTCTTGTTCAATACTTGGTTTCCTAGTTACTAACTTGTATAAAAACCTTCCAAACAACTTCAATACAACCCTTAAACTACCATACACCTTCTTAGAGTGTCATGGGGTCCTAAACTTCATAAAACATGGTGGGATTTCAAGGGATGATCATAGGTTATTAAAAATCTCATAAAACTTAAAATACTTGTAAAAGTGGTATAAATACATAAGTATATGAGCATGTTTACTAATAAATCTTGAAAATACATCATGTTATTAATCAAATGAGAGTATAAAAAGATCAAAAACTTTACTTGTAACTTACTTGATGTTTGAAGAGGATTAGTGATAGATTACTTAGTTAAACTTCAAGGTTTCATCCTAAACCTTAACTAGATTACTAGATAACCTTGTAAACACTTTGATTCTTGAAAAATATGGATCCCCCATGATGGTTGCTGCTGCCATGAGTTTCTAGGAGAGAAAAGAGATTGATTTTTGTGATAAAAATGAATTATTAGCTAGTTATTTCCTTATATAGTCCAAGGGCATTTTGGTAATTTCAATAAAAGGGTATGATTGTAATTTCAATGTCAAGTATAAGTATCTAGATATTATTTTTAGATATTTAGGATGAGTAGTTTTTAATTTAGTAGTATCAGGTATATTGTTCATGCATAAAAATCATAATTACGTAAATTGTCATAGTTATAAGCTTTTAACGTTATGTTAAATTGATAAATCCAAAACGTCGGGTAAATTAATAATATAACTTTTATATCATTATAATGAGTGTAAAAATGTGTTAGGACCATAGTTGGGATTGTCGGATTAATTATTCAAAGTAATAGTTTATAGGATAACGTTTATTACGTAGATAACCGTACGTATACAGAAATGATGCAACTCACGCATGAATGACAAATTTTCTCCGTGGGTGAATAGTATTTTATGAATAGTAAAATTTTTGAACGCTTCTCAGAATCACAAACTGACTCCGAAAATGATGAATAGTGTTCTGTGAATAGTAACCGATGAATAGTAAATGTGAAAGTTCGGTAAATGACCAGAATTTACGAGTTGTGACAAAAACTGGCAGATCTCCATTTGGTAACATGCTTGAACGTCTTAAGAAACATGAACCGAGGCGCACTAGGTCTTTATTGGTTGTATTTAATGCATGAGCCACTGTTTACAATCCCTATAGTTGTACTGGGCATGGTGTAGGAGGAGATAAGAGCTCATAGAATTGGGGAGTTATGTGTGCCACCCCATGAATGGTATTAAGGAATACGATCCGTCATCCATGCAATTATAACAAGTAATTAACGTGTAAAAGATGTCTAGGGAGTAGTGAAATCTAAGTAAACACATTTTCTCCAATTACTGCTCACAACTTTAGTATAAATTAGTTTATTTTCATTTCTAGTATTTTATTTTGATTGCATTTTAGTATTGGGTTAGTTGATTAGCAACTAATTCCGCCCAAATCCTTCAAACCCGAGATTTTAAATTGCTTTCTATAAAATATAAAAACACAAAAATAATCATCCCTCACCTTTAGAACTAGTATTTAGGCTTTCTAATCCTAGCGACACTATTCCTAAGCTGAACGATCAATCCCCCGGTACTTGTCACTATACTATACTACAACGATCAGGTACACTGCCTGGTGGGGGTTGTAAGCTTCTCGAGATCCCTCGAGAGGTAAAGCCTGTTGCGATTCCCACGCATCAAGTTTTTGGCGCCGCAGCCCGGAGAATAGTTATTGTCTAGGTTAGAATTTCTTTTTATTAGGTCTACTTGCTAGATTCCTTTCTAGTAAGATTTTATTTTTATTTTTAGGTTTCTTTAGTCTATCTATTTCTTTGTGCCTTTGTTCGTAACCACCCGACACCATGGACAACGGGAACATCTTTGAACCCGTCATCCCACCACAACAAAACCTACCATTAGAACCCCTTAGGCCCCGAACCTTAGGAGAGTATTCCCGACCTAGCCACCAAGGCTACCGAAACACCATTGAGCTCACCGGAGCCAATGTGACCCCCTTGCGATCCGACACCATCCGGTTGGTGCAAAGTGGATGTGCATTCCATGGACTTCGTTCCGAAGATCCAAACCAACATCTTAAGGACTTTCTCAAAATCGTAGATTCCATAGACCTAGGTGTTGAAACTAGAGAGACTACCCGTTTACGCCTATTCCAATTCTCTCTACGGGATCAAGCTAGTCAATGGCTTGAGCGTTTACCAGCGGGATCCATCACCACATGGGATGATCTCACCACTCGTTTCCTTGCTCAATTTTTCCCACCGGGGAGAACTACTAAGCTTAGAAATGACAGCTTGATGTTCCAACAACGTCAAAATGAATCTCTTTATGAAGCATGGACTCGTTTCAAGGACTTACTCCAAAAAGTCCCTCATCATGGCATAGATCTTTGGCTCCAAGTCTAAATCTTTTGTGACCATATCGACATCTCCATGAGGCGAGCCATTGAACAATCGGCCGGTGGTAAGCTACGTGATCTTAGTGCGGAACAATCATGGGAACTCATAGAAGATCTTGCTCTCTATGACAACGAAAGTTGGAATGATCCCCGTGACTTGAACAAAATGGTCAAGGCAATATCTTTGCCTTCGAACAATTCTAGCACTCCCGACCGTAGGATCATGGAACTTGAGGACCAAGTCAAGTTTCTCATGAAATCTTACGAAGCTCCTAAGCCTTCAAGCCAAGTGAACAAAATCACTTCTTCATGCGAATTATGTAGTGGTCCCCACGACACTCGTGATTGTGTAGAACTCCCCGGAACAGCTTTTGCGGACTACGCATCCACGCGTACCGACGAAGCGGGAGATAAGTGGTACACTTTCAAGCCCGAGCCAAACACATACGGTGATTCATACAAACCCTCATGGAAAAATCACCCAAACCTTAGGTGGAAACAAAATCAACCCAATTCTTCCAATCCGCCTAACCGTTACCAACCAACCGGTCCACTATCCAATCGTACTTTCAACAACAATCCTTCTAACAACTATGGTAGTACCAACAATCTTGAAGGATTGATGTCAAAGTTTATGGCATCTCAAGAAGCTCGCATATCTAAGTTTGAAGCCAATTTCAAATACAAGTAAAGCGAGATGACCACTAGAATTGACGCATTGTTGAAAGTTCTCAATGACCGAGAAATGGGAGCACTCCCAAGCGACACAATCAAGAATCCGAAACTAAACATTAATTCTATATCTTCAGTTTCGTCACCCACTTCGTGTCCACAATACTACTCGGTTAAATCAATGAGCACGTGTTTCAAACAAAACCAAGTTCTTCAAAAAGACCAATCAAATAAAACACCCCATATAGAGCCGGTCAAAAGTATAGTTGAAACACCTCCTACGCAAGACCTTGACGATGAATTCAAGGAACTTCACCTTGAACGCCCCGTCATTGATGTCTTAGAGCGTGCTCCTTACTATAGTGCCCTCCTAGAAAAATATGAGAAGTTTAAACTAGGTAAAAATGGGGCCGCCTTCGTTCAAAACAAGTTGCCTAAAAAGCTTGATGATCCGGGTATATTTGTTTTGCCTTGTAAGATAGGAAGATCCGAAGCTTTCGACACACTAGCCGATTTAGGGTCAAGCCTCAACTTGATTCCCTTATCCTTATTCACCGCTCTTAAGCTAGGAAAGTTAGAGGAAACAGAGGTATTGATAGGGCTAGCGGATGGGAGTATTGCCCACCCGGTTGGAATGATTAAGGATGTAGTTGTTCACGTAGGAAAGTTAACTATACTAGCGGATTTTCACGTCCTAGACATGGTTAGTGACACTACATGCCCATTATTGGTAGGAAGAGGATTTTTAGCAACCGCTAGCGCCATGATAGATTGTAAGGAGTCTAAGATAGCGGTAGGTGAAGGCGATACTTGGTCGGTGTACGATGTAAAGAAGCATAGTTATGATTGTGATGATGAACCGACATCGCATTGGGTAGAGATGAATAGGAGACCATCTAGATACGGACCTTGGATAGAAAGGAACTTCATAGGACCTCAATTCCCATTTTATGTAGAGAAAGATTTCGTGGAAAAGACACATTCGGTAGAACAACTCATAGCTAGAGATGAAGAGCTAGATCCCTTTGAGGACCCCTTAGTCTTTAAGAAGATGATTGAGTTATTGAGCGTAATGCCTATTAATATAGAGATGAATAAGTGGAAAAGAGAGGGAGACAAGTGTAAATGGAGGAGGGACAAGCCACCTAAAGAAGGTGATGGAACATGGCATATGAGGATGACTTTGTATGATCCGGATGGAGAAAAGTTTGAAAGATCATACCATACTAAGGAAACCGATAGGAAGTTGAAACCTAAGTTTGATCCCAAAGATGTCCTCAATGAGGAACTCACCCGAATCACGTAGTAACCCATGACCTTGAGTCTAGCTACAAGACTCGTAAATAAAGAAAAGCGCTTCTTGGGAGGCAACCCATGTTTTGTGTGATTTTATTTTTTTGTTTGTTTGTTATTTGCTTCTGTATGCATGCTTAATTTTTATTGTTGGTAGATCATGTTTCTAAACTAAATAGTGGAAATACTTTACTTTGTTGTTTTGGCCTAGTCTTAACTCCACCTAAAGGTATTTTTGCAAAAGATAAGTGTAAGGGGAAACCCCAAATATGTTTTTAAGAAACAAACCGATCATGATTCTCCACAATATTAAATGAACATGTGTATTCATATTTGTTAGAGTCAAATGCTTGTATTGAGTCATAATGAAGTTTTGCAGGATTTTCCAGGAAGTAGGACCAAGTTTTTCCAGAAATTTTCCGGAAACTTAACATAAGAATTTCTGCAGGTCAATTCTGACGGCGTCAGGGGTTTACTCTTGACGGCATCAGGAGTTAAAATCTGGAAATTTTACCGGTTTTGTTTTTCTAACGGAGTCTTATGGTTTTTGTGAATTATTAAGTTTTATAATCTCCAGGAAATCTACAAACTTCATTCCACAAGCATTATATCTTATCTTGTTTTCTAGGATTTAGTAACTTATATAGAATGCCGCCGATTTTACGCGAGGTTGTCTTGTCTATTTTGTCAGGTTTTACAGGTTATGTATGACAAGAAGATGATTTATATTCTGGAAGGGAAGCTTTGATTGTTCATTTTCTTGGAGGAAGATTTAACCTGGCCACCTAATTATCCATACCGAGCGAATCAGGGGAGTATTTGATTTCATTCTCTCTACTTTTTTCACTTTTACATTCTTTACTTGAACATTGGGGACAATGTTCATCTTAAGTGTAAGGGGAAGGTAAAAAGATGATACCTTACATATGCACTTTCGCTTGAGTTTGCTTTGTTTGATGGTAGATGTGTAATAAAACTATGAGAAATACTTGTTAGTGTAATTTTAGCGCCAAATTTAAAATTTTATACAACATTTAGGAGTGAAACTTTAGCCATAGCAAGCGTCTCATAGATAGGAGATTGTATGACTAGCACATAACCGTATATTCAGAAAAATTTTCCACCCAAATATGTGAGGTTCGCCTTTAGATTTGATAGGAAAAGCATTCATTATTAGTGCTTATGAGTGTACCGGTAGCATTTAGATTCTAGAACTTGCGTTAGTGATGCATCCCGAGACCGCTAGTGAGACTACATTCGTGTAGTAGGATTTACTACATGATAAGAGGCATTAGGATTACCCTTGTGTTAAACCCGTATCATAATTACTTGACCATTTAAGTCATATTACTTGGCTAGTTAAGTCAACTAATTTTTCCCACACCCTTAGCGTTGTACTCATTTTTAGTACACGAAACCCCTAGTACACCCCTCCGAGCCTATCTTTTCATTTCTAACATTAAGCATTTTACTTAAAGGAAGAATTTGTTACACCCCACTTAAATGTACAACCAAATCGCCTTAGCCTTCCGTGTATGCGCTCATTTTTAGTGCATTATTGTTATTTGTTAAACCCTAAGTTAACTTTCTAATTGATTACATGGTTGCTAAGTCGAGTCATATCCTTGTACATATTGTTTTGGGACGATTGAGACTCATGGGTAAGTACTTATTTTATGGAGTAATGGGGAAGAACATCATTTATTACCCCCATATGTACGTTAATCTTAAAAGTGCTCCAAGTGTTTTGATTTTCTTAATTCGAGTCATTAGATTAGTTTAATGTAAAGTATGTAAAGATTCAAGTGTAAGGGAATATTCATTCCCTATGATGTATTATTTTGGATGGTAGGGTAAGAGTGTATGCAAAAAAAAGAAAAAAAAAAAAAAAGAAAAAAAAAATTAGAAAAATCAAGAAAAAGAAAAAAAAGAAAGAAAAAAGAAAAAGAGAAAAAACATACGGACTACCACCCCTTTTTATTCTATGTTCATTTTATATTTTTGTTATTTTTCATTTATTAGCTTAAGTCGAGTCTAGTCTTGGCTTAGCAACGCCATCTTGTACATGTAATTAACCAAGATTGTTAACTCGCCACCAGTAAAACTTCCTTTATCCAACAAAACCGTGTATTTCATATCCCTATACCTAACGTAACAACCCTTTAAAAGACCTCTTTGATAGTTTATCCTAGGTGCTTACGCCATGTGGTGGAGGTTTGATCCTTTCCCAAGCCTATGGTAATCTGTTTTGCTATGACAGGTAGTGAGAGATATCTTCCGTTTCCATATTGTAATTTACACTTTATTACACCCGAGAGATGTGAGTATCTGAACACTATTTGTGAGGTGCTAGTAAATGACCTCCGTGCTTGTTTATTGGTCTTTAGTGGAACGATTATTTGTTGTAATTACTTTTATGTTAATGTTAAATGACCCCTAACTTGTCTTTTGAGTAGAATAAAAGCGCATTTGCTTGAGGACAAGCAAATCTCAAGTGTAAGGGTATATGATGAGGCGAAAAATGATCCGTTTTTAGGGGGTCATTTAAGCCCGAATCCGAATTTATTTGATCAAATATTGCCCTAAATCGTTCCTTTTGTGATTTTAGGTACTTTGGGAGAGAAATCTGGAAAAGGAAGCAATTCAGACGTTTTTGGAGCATAAAAGTGAAGAAAACGCCAAAGTCTTAATTTTCCATGCTGGGAACAGTAGGTGACGGCGTCAAGAGCAATACCTTGACGGCGTCAAGAGCAAATTTCATGAATTTCCATGACGACCCAGAACAGATTTGACGGCGTTACGTAGGAAGGGCGTCAAGAGTAAAAGAGTCATGATGGCCTGGAAGTGTATAAGTCTTGACGGCGTCACAATGTTTGTCTTGACGCCGTCAGACCTATTTTTCTATATATAGTTTTCTAATTTTTACACATCAAGGAGAGAAGTTTTGGGAGAAACCCTAAGTACGATTTTGGTGTAACTTTACAGGTTTTTCAAGGGTTCCAACCCTTTGATACCTTGCATGATTAATCAAGATAAGTGTTCTTCTAATTCAATCAATATGTCTATGTGTTGGTTGTCTATATCATGTTCTTGTCTTAATTCTATTATGCTAGGCTAGATCTTTCTTGTGTTTGCTTAGATCTAATGAAACCTAGATGTTAATTATGTGTTGATTACTTGTTTATTCTTGTCTTGGATGAATGATTTATATGTTAGGCTTAAGAAAACTGGCAGATCTCCATTTGGTAACATGCTTGAACGTCTTAAGAAACATGAACCGAGGCGCACTAGGTCTTTATTGGTTGTATTTAATGCATGAGCCACTGTTTACAATCCCTATAGTTGTGCTGGGCATGGTGTACGAGGAGATAAGAGCTCATAGAATTGGGGAGTTATGTGTGCCACCCCATGAATGGTATTAAGGAATACGATCCGTCATCCATGCAATTATAACAAGTAATTAACGTGTAAAAGATGTCTAGGGAGTAGTGAAATCTAAGTAAACACATTTTCTCCAATTACTGCTCACAACTTTAGTATAAATTAGTTTATTTTCATTTCTAGTATTTTATTTTGATTGCATCTTAGTATTGGGTTAGTTGATTAGCAACTAATTCCGCCCAAATCCTTCAAACCCGAGATTTTAAATTGCTTTCTATAAAATATAAAAACACAAAAATAATCATTCCTCACCTTTAGAACTAGTATTTAGGCATTCTAATCCTAGCGACACTATTCCTAAGCTGAACGATCAATCCCCCGGTACTTGTCACTATACTATACTACAACGATCAGGTACACTGCCTGGTGGGGGTTGTAAGCTTCTCGAGATCCCTCGAGAGGTAAAGCCTGTTGCGATTCACACGCATCACTCGGGCTACCCAGTTTCAATCAAAATCAAAACCGTAACCCGAATAAAAATCAGAATCGAGGAGATTTTAACCAAGGTCAAAACCTGAATTTCCAAAATCCGAACCAAAATCAAGGTCATTTTAATTAAAACAACTTTAAATGGCAATCAAAAGCAAGGTTTTCAAGGAAATTTTCAAAGAAATCAAGGTCAAGGGAATTACAATTAGGGTAATTTCAATAAAAGAAACAATTTTCAAGGTAACAACAACCAAAACCAAGGAAATTTTCAAAACAACCATGTTAGGAATACAAATATTCCTGTAAAAGTCTCGGTCACCTAATTATTGTAATAGCATTAAGTTAGCTCATAGTTAGTTTAGTTATTAGTTAGTTAGAATTAGATTTAGTATCATCATGGAAGAATAACGGGTCTTTACCCACTGTATGCCTGATCCACAGCCAAGGGTGTGGGCGTTTTATCTTTTCTTTGTTAGGACTATAAATACCCCTCTCCACATGTGGAGAGGGTTGGACCTTCATTCACATCAATCTAATAGTCCAATTTTCTCTCAAGGTTCCACTCTTTCTTCCTTTCTCTTCTTCTCATTAATCCTACGCCTATACTACCACAAGTACTTCATGTTTGCAACTTAATTAGTATCCAACAATTGGTATCAAGAGCGAAGGTTTCATCTTATGGACTTGTAGAATAGGATTTGGTGTGGTTTTGTGTAGTTTTTTGTGAGTTAGCAGAGTTTTCTTGAAAACATCTTAGTTTGATCTATCTAGTGTTAGTTGACATGTTAGAGGTGTACCTCTATGATCACTTGTGTTAGTATTACCCTATTTCTCAGTTGGTTTTGCCATTTCACACATATTTTTGAAGATTGGATTGAGTTTGGGTCGGATTTCTTTGTTGCGGTTACCTCCACTATTTCATTGCTTGACTGCGGTTTGCTACTTGATTTCTGCGGTTAGCTATCTGCGTTTACTATTTTGAGTTAACAGACAAAACGCAATGATGGTGACAGTTTTGGACTATTGGGAATTGCGATTAGTATATGCAGTTTAGTGTTTTGTGGCTAAGTGCCTGAGATTTGCTCTTGCGGTTTACTTTTCTCTGCGTTTATCTCCTAGTGTTTATCTCATTCTGCGATTACTAATTTGTGGTTTGCTTCTAGATCGTGACTAACTCTCCTGACCTTGAGTTTTGCTCTCATCTGTGGTAATCTCAGTCTTGCGGTTACCCAGACATTGCAGTTTGTTTGGTTTTAGCAATTATCTCCTAAGTATTGGCATTCTATTAAGTGGTGAGATTCGTGTGAGTGGTGAATCATTTTGCAATTGGTGATTGGTTGTAACTTAAGTCGTTTCTGTTAATCTAATTGTGATATGACGTTGTGGGTTAATCCTTACGATTTGACTAATCTCAATTGGATTTATCGTAACTTGACTTGTCACAACTATACACCTAGTGCAAACTGTAACCCACCTGCGTCATCATGACAACATCCCCTGATTCAGTAATTCCTGAAATTCTCAAATTATACGACATGGGTGATGTACCGTTGACTTCTGATCTTTATCTACAAATGAACGGACTAGTATCTGATGATGACTCAATTGTACAATCATGCTCGGATTCTCAAGAGAATGTGACTCATTAGTCAAGTATATTGCTTGAATTTGCAAGGGAATGCCACATTGAATGCTTTTAAATACTTCTGTCACATCTTTCTGTGCTGTTAGAGGGTGATGGATTCAAAATGGGGTTTGAACGTGCATTCACAACTCTTTTCGGTCAAGATGTTCAAACATTCACATATATTATGATTCTGAATTTGGATCAATTACGACAACAACTGGACCGAGAAGAAACTACTAATTCGGGATCCTAAGCTGCCTTATGTGTGCTCAGCAAACAACTGCATAGCTTCATAAACTCAAAATCTGCCATGATATATGACTACGAGAGTCAGATGACTATGAAGTGTTTTGCTGACCACACAGATATAGATGTTGACACCTACAGAGACATGCTACTCCAATACTTGGATAAGGTTAAAGAGTACATTGAGAAAAAGGCAAAGCACGAACCGGTGTATGATGACAGGGTAGAGACACACGGGGGACAATCAAGTGATAGTATTGAGTATTTGGGTTTAACATCAGATGCTGAGTCAGTCAACACTGAATGCATGGATTCAGAAGACGATAAGATTGGCACCTATGACAAGTTGGTGACCCATGCTATGGATAACATGCTCAGACCTGTGCAATCACTTGACTCAAGTAATGAGGTATCGTCAATTGATCAACACAAAATACTCTCTAATGTATGTCATCATACAGATCAAATTAAACTTTGTTATGACACAAATCTGTTGAAAAAGACTGACAGTTTGTTACTCTCCTCTAACTCAACAAATATGTGTCATAAAGGGGGAGAAAGTGATCTGTATGATGAAAGTTCTTGCCTTAAGGTTGAGTTTTCTAAGACAATGGACCAGAACATGGTTGAAAAAGAGATCTTTAATCAACTTCTAAAAAGGTTCTCACAACTAGAAAAACATATTTCACTTGAAATTGAAATCCAACAAAAAGAAGAATGTCTCCAAAATAGCAAACCGTGTTTGAATCCGGAATTGCCTGGACTTAATGAATATTTTTTGATAAACAATCTGAGAACTCAGCTGCAAGACAAGGACTTAACAATCAACAGCCTTAAAAATCGAATTAAGATGTATGAGCAACGTAATGAAGCCAAATGGAAACATGAAATTAACACAACTGAATGCAAAATGGCTAAATTACGTATGGAAAATGAGACTCTGAAAGTACAATGTAAAGAACTGCATAACTCAATCAAAGAAATAAAAGCTAAGAAAATCAATCTGACAACCTCTCAGTTCACTAAACACAATGATCTCATTGCTCAATGTCTGACTTCATGTCCCAAAATTTCTGGTGCATAAACCGTGCCAAGTTACGTTTCAAAGAGTCAAATGAACCTTAATCTTTCAAAACCATCTATCTTGGGAAAACCAGTTTTTAATACAGTTGGTAATCAATCTACCATTAGCCAGCCAAATGCTTTTATATTTAAAAGACTAAAATTCTTGAAAGCTCGGTGTGTCTCCCAAGTAGATGAAAAACGTGCTTTGATTAAGTCTGTGGGCTCAAAACCTAAAACTCATAATCAATTGGTCAACATACAAGATAAGGTTCAAAATCATAAATCAAATGGTCATAAACCTGAAATGCCTTTAAGACATAGACCAAGGAAATCTGATAGACCAAGGAAATCTGATAACCGAACCATTCACCATAAGAATGCCACAATGCATGAAATACCATATAAGCTTAGATCTTCTTGGATATGGGTACCAACTGGAACGATATTCATAATGAATGGTTACAAATGGTCACATGTGTGTACTATAGACATTGAAGCTTCAAAGGGTCTACACAACAGTTTTAAGAAAGTCCTTGTGTGGAAACCAAAGACACTGATATCTCTCATGGTTGGAGACATGTCTACTCTCATGTGATATATGATCATGTGGACTCCTGATTAATTCCTGTCAAGACTCGTTCTTCACCTTTCACGAACTGACTTATACCCAGTGTATTTCCTGTTCATAGTTTCTGTGTGCCTTTTTCCTGTTATATGCTGCTTTAGTTGGTTTGTTGTTTCTCAACTTTATCTGATCTCGTGGTATAATTTGTGCTTCCCATAGACCATTTCATCATATGTGTCACATTCATAACTCCAGGGACCATTTTGAACACATGTACCTATGTCAACTAAGTGGTGTTGTAGTACAAGGGCTTGTTGTGTCACTTTTCCTATATGTTTTCCCACATATATAAGGTATTTGTTTCTTGCGATTAGACACAAAATCACTAAATATCATCTCACCTATCCTCTCGACTTAAACGCAGTTGTGTATTGGTGCATTTAGTGTTGATCCCATAGGTTGGTTTGATTTCTACACATGATTTTCTGTTTATCCTAGTGCCACTTCTCACTTGTTTTGCCATTTTGATGATTTAGGTGGTGGTTTTTAATCGTTCGAAGTCCTACGTTTGTGAAAATCATTAATAGGTTAGATTGTGATTATTCTTTACTACATTTGATTGCTCCATATTCCTGCTAAAACGTTGCATCGTGTTAGGTCACTGAGAATCTTTGATTTGGTATGATTGCGAGTAGGGGAGTAGTTCATAGTGGATTGCATTTAGATGTTGCGTTAAGTTCTAGGTCTTCACTATTGTTGTAGTTATTCCCTTAATTGATCATTAGTTTGTTTAATTAAGCCTTTGTCTGTGTGATATGAGTTTATTTGGCTGCTTTGGTGTGATAATTCTTGATTGCATTTAGCGTTGTTTCTTAATTGCGATTAGCACTTTTTCTTGACTGCGGTTCACTCTAACATTCATGACTGAGATTAGTGTGTGTTGCGGTTAACTGTGCTTGCGTTTAACTTGCTGTGTGATTACCCTCTCTTGCGATTAAATTAGTTTGCGTGTTGCTAGATCTGAGTTTAACGCGTCTTGCGATTAACTCGCCTTGCGGTTAACTCGCCTTGGGGTTAACTCGCCTTGCAGTTAACTCATCTTGCGGTTAACTCACCTTGCGGTTAACTCGCCTTGCGATTAACTCGTCTTGCGGTTAACTCGCTTTGCGGTTAAGTCGCCTTGCGGTTAACTCGCCTTGCGGCTTCCTCACCTTGTGGTTATTTTGCACTGAGTTTAATTAGTCCTGCGGTTAATTCACCCTGTGTTTACTAGTGATCAATTTGTCTTGAGGTTAATCTTACCTACGAATGACGTGTATTGAGGTTAACTCGCGTTGCGATTATGCCACTCTGTGATTACTCTGACTGTGATTTAGTCATCCTTACGTGTTGTGGTCTTGCAATGTGTCTTACCGCATACTACTTATTCTTTTGGTTACCTAACTTGCGGTTATCTCTGTATGACATATTGCTTGTTTTTGAGAGGATTTATGTCTAATTGTTGCAGCCTTGCTTTCTTATAATCACTTGCTCTTATCTCATGGTATACATTCGTGTTATTCTAAGTAGTTGTCTTATGCCATTGATCCTTTGTGATGAATGATTTCCATCATTGACTTACCTGCTACTTGTCTCTGCATTCTCCATCTGCTCATGTGTGCAAATTACATTGTTACCTCTATCACGGTTCTCTCATGGATCTGATAATATCACCCTGTTATGTGATGTCATGGATTCACTTGTAACTAACTCATATAATCCCGTGTGTTTGCTTTCTGTGGTGATTTGTGTTAAATGCAGATAATATGGCAGAACCTAATATCGATGGACCATTGGCTCCACCTGTTCGTTCTGACAACGATATCCTCCCGTTCAGTAAATGGATAGCTATTAGGAAGAGTAACTGTTATGTAAAGACTGACAAACCTCAGAATCATCCCATATTCCGAATGGCCCTGGATTTACTTAAGAACACCACATTCTTCAATGCCTTCACTGCATCCTCTACAATCCCATCCATTTACATTCAACAGTTCTGGAATACTATCTTCCATGACAGAGCTACCAACACATACAAGTGTCAGCTGGATGAACATTGGGTGAACATCACGATGGAAACTCTTGGCAGTGCACTTCAGATATTACCAACTGGTGATAATGTGGAGTACACTCCCCCGCCTAATCCGGCTACCTTACTTAGCTTTGTCAATGAACTTGGGTATCCCACTCATGTTTCAACACTTTCCACTGTCAACACTCACGACTTCTATCAACCATCGAGAGCCATCGCAAGTCTCATTAACTTATGTCTGACGGGCAAAACATCTGGGTACGAAAGACTTAGAGCTCCATCTCTACAAATCCTCTGGGGTATTGTCAATGGGAAGTGTCACAACTCGTAATTTCTGGTCATTTTCCAACCCTCGACAATTTACTATTCACAAGTTACTATTCACCATTTACTATTCATCGATCACTATTCATCGTTTTTGAGGTCAATTTGACATTTCGAGAAACATTCAGAAATTTTACTATTCACTTGACACTATTCATTCCCGGAAGAAAACCACTATTCACGTGCATTACTCATGTCATCGTAAATTTAGTTTACGAGTATTTAGATTCGCGTAACCGTATTGGTTCAGGAGCGAATTCATGCATTATCATTGGGACATCTCATACGGACTAGAAATAGTCTGCATATCATCATTATGACACTTGGATACTATTCCACTCGTAGGAAATTTAAATTAACACTTTTGGTATAATTAACGAATTACGTATGTTTATTTTAAATAAACACTAATACGCGACCTATAAATGAGAATAACATATCCGACACTCCCTACATTAATCTCGATATATTTTTATACTTATTACAACGTCATAAGTATTATGAAATTCAATTACCCGGTATTTTGGAAATTTAATTAATTAATATCGTACGTCTAATTTAATTACAACGGTTTTCGTAGAAACTAAACAATAATCACCCAAACTCTCCGTACTTGCACCCGACATATTTTTGCAATTTTTACGACTTTATTATGTCCCGAATAACCTCAATAAAATTTATTTCTAGCAAACCCGGTACCCGATTACACCTAAAACTAACAAAATACTACACAATCTTACCACTAACTCCCTAAATAATTACCCAACATAACTCCCCTTTTCCCTCCTTTGTGAACCGGCCCCCCCCCCCCTCTCCTAAGCCATCTCATGTGCTTAACCACACCAACCCCCATAAATGCTAACCTAACAAATGTCTCCTAACTAGATATTAATCCATTTTCACCTCATTCTCATCATAATTCTCTATGTGCTAGTAAACATTTTCTCTCTTTTCCTCCTTGGTATGCTCGGCCTAAGCAAGAAGAAGAAGCAAGAACCATTAATTTTCAAAGATCAAGACATAATATAGTTCACTTAGTTATCCTTGTTTGAGTTTTGAAATAGAAACTCAAGGATTAGAAGGTTTTTCATCATCTAAACTTCCTAAACCTTCAAGTAAGTTAACAAACTCATTTTTATAATTTTTACAAGTTATTACTATGATTATATACTTTTCTTACAAGAACTCATGCATATAATAGCTTATACCACTTTATTTTATAAGCTTTTAACTTTTGAACCTTAGAAAGTGATTATTGTTAGATCTTTGTTAGATCTACTTGGTTATGATGTTTAGGAACCCATGACACCCTAAGAAGGTGTATGGTAGGATTAGACTAGTTTTGTGGTGATTGAAAGTGGTTTGGTTGAAGTTGAAACAAGTTTGAAACTAGGAAAATGATTTTTGAAACTATATAAATACCTACTGTCTTTATTTTGAAAATGTGGGAAACTCAGGAACTCAGGGGTAATTTTTAAACAAATATTTAGAAAATACTTTCAAAAACGAAGCCGTGGACGAAAGAACGGATTAAAACGAGCTTATAACGAAGGAGATATGATTTTTGTAAATTTAACGACGAAAACTATTTTCTGAAAAACTGCATGCTGTTTGACAGTTTTCGACGGACAAATAGAAGCGTTAAACGTAACCTAGAGGAGCCGAACTACCAAAAATATATTAGTATATACTAAAACGAATCCGTGGATATAAAGAACGAGGAAAATGAGCTTAAAACAACCAAGTTATACCCGTTTTAACATCGTCATATATATATATATATATATATATATATATATATATATATATATATATATATATATATATATATATATATATATATATATATATATATATATATATATATATAGTCACTACTAGAAAATAATATAACTACGTACTAAATAATATATTTTCTAGATTTCTTATTCAAGGAGTTTATTTTAATTAACGAAATACGTACGACTCAAGGTTTATTACGCGACTACTAGACATTATTATAAGGTTTTCAAGACGAGGAATATAACACTAACATTTTTATACGTTATACTACGACAAGTTATATACTTCTATATTTGGACTTATTTTCCTAAGTATGGAAACTATTATACTTTGATAATAACTAGTATTTCCAAGTTACGAGTGGTATAGGCATATTGTGCACGTGCATTCATTTCATCACGTTATGATCTAAGGTAGATCGTTATTACTCATATTAGGTTGCGGTTAGAGATCGTGCCTCCTTTCAGTGTATCCATTCTTGTCATCGTAGCTATCGCTCCAGGTGAGTCATAGCCCCTACTATTTTAATTGTTTTGTAAACTCTTTGGGGGAGAATACATGCTCGTTTTACTTAAACGCATTACTTGTTATACCTGGTTGATTTCTCAAATATTTCCAATGTTACCTAAATATATGTTTGATCACCTGCATTCATTGGTATGTTTGATTTCCTGTATTTCATGGGATTGATTATCCTTGTTTATATGACCTCATACTCCCCAATTGTTCTTATATGCTCATTGTAATACTGTGGTATTCCCCACTTGGCTGTGATGTCAAACGTAATATTGTGGTATTCCCCACTTGGCTGTGGTGTCAAACGTATTGTGGTATTCCCCACTTGGCTGTGATGTCAAACGTAATATTGTGGTACTCCCCACTTGGCTGTGATGTCAAACGTAGTATTGCTGTTTCCCTACTTGATTGACCTATATGTTCATTGTAATATTGTGGTATTCCCCACTTGGCTGTGATGTCAAACGTATTGTGGTATTCCCCACTTGGCTGTGATGTCAAACGTAATATTGCTGTTTCCTTACTTGACTGAATTAAGATGCCTTTGCATCAACCTTATTACGGGTTTTCCCGCTTGACTGATTCATCATATGGCCTCATTGACTGAATTATTTATATAGCCGTTTTGCTATATTTATCTGGGATTTTGGACACCAGTATTACTTTTGTTCACATAGACTTTGACACATTTGGCAGTGGGTTGTAAACACACATGTTACAAGTCTCTTATGGCGGGACTTGCAACTGAGTGGATTTACAATGCCTTTGCTGGGCGATTATTTCTCTATAGGCATTATTTGTTAAACAAACCCTATGAACTCACCAACCTCGTGTTGACACTTTAGCATGTATTTTCAGGTTTTAACCAATGGCACGCTACTGGAGGTTTTGGCAGGGCATGGCATGGTCATAGAAGACTCTGATTATTTATATGGGGACCGTTTTAAACTATTTTAAGGGCCTACTTCCGCACTACTTTTAACGATGTAAATTCAACATTTTTGATTAAACGATTTTATTCTAAATGATTAAAGTGAAAACCATTTTCGTACTTGTGTTGTAATACCAATTGAGTTACACCCCAGCTACATGTATGCTTCCGCTGGACCCGATTTTGGGGGTGTGACAGATTGGTATCAGAGCTTTGGCTATAACGAACTAAGTGTTTTTAAAACCTAGACTATAGCTACTTTTATGAAAAACTCAACCCTATGACCGTCACGTGCCTGCCTGCCAAGCTGAAGCCTCATTGTGGCTTGTTGCTGACTTAGGTGATGAGATTTGTGTCTCATTATCTGGTATATTATATTCACTTATTCTAGTTGATTACTATAATTGTCTTTCATATAAGCATGTTCACGTATCATATATGTCACCCTGTTATGTTTCTCCTTGCATAGTTTCATTATTCGACCTTCGAGTTTGGTCACTTGCTTTTGTCTTTCAGAACGCCTTGGTATTTGTGAAGGACATAGTCTTAGTATAACTGAGCTGAGTATTTCAAAATTCATGGAACCTCGGTGGGATATAGACTGGTCATCTATATTCGACCCGGGATAGTGAGATATAGGCTGACCACCTATGTCTGACTCAGAGATGAATTTTGCAACACTGAGAATGGTTATAATAAAATTTTGTCTGGATTAAATTCTCTACCCAATTTCCAAATGTTTCATTCATGTGTGCGTACTTACTTTCATCACAATCTCGTTATGTCGCAGCTGTCACAGTCTTTTCCCTTCTCACCATTATTATCATTCCTCTTTCCCATATATATAAGGAATTAGCTGACACTATATAGTTTCCTATGTCACTCATCACTCATTACTCCCAATATTGATAAGTGGATATTATCAATGACCTCCCTAGGAAAGACTTCCCATACCATATATAAGGAGGATCCCTAGGTACATTATGACCATTTAAAACTCAACAGAAATCCCAGGATATCACAAAACCACTCGAGCCACGTCAACGCATCATATCGCAACATCAACCTTTCATTCTATAATAACCCACTCTCGAACATCTACTACTAGGAAACGTCTTAATTATGTCTCACCCTTCTTTCTCGTTTTGAAGAGCTATGCCGCCAAGGAAAGTTAAAGCTACTCCAACTATGACACCTGTTGCTATTCGGAAATTGGTTAAGGATAGTATAGCTGAAGCTCTAGAGATCGAGAGAGCTGAGGTAGCTGCAAGGACTGCTGAGGCCGCTTTACAGACAGGGACAGATGGACAATCCGATAATAGGCGTGAATGTACTTGGAAAAATTTTAAGATTAGCGATCCCATCAAGTTTAAGGGCACTGAAGGAGCGGTTGCTTTGATTCGCTGGTTCGAAAAGACTGAGAATGTGTTCCTCATGTGCAACTGTCCTGATGGCAGCAAGGTAAAATTCGCTACTGGTATGCTTTTGGATGAAGCTATGTCATGGTGGAATTCTCATGCTCAACCGATTGGTATGGAAAATGCCTACAAGCTCACCTGGGAGCAATTCAAGAAATTGATGACTGATAAGTTTTGCCCTCGTACTGAGGTGCAGAAGTTGGAAACAGAGTTTTATAAGCTAGTGACAGTAGGTAATGATATCGAGGCATATATCCGAAGGTTTCAGGAGTTGGCTGTGCTATGTCCAACTATGGTTTCAGATAACGAAAAGCTGCTAGAAAATTTCATCGGTGGACTACCCTGCAACATCAGTGGGAACGTAATTGCTTCTAAATCAGACACGCTGGAGGAAGCTATCAGAATGTCTCAAAAGCTTATGGCTCAAGTAATAAAACAGGAAACTACTGCCAACAACAACAACGAAAACAAAAGGAAAAGGGATGACAACCAAGGAAACGATCAAGTATGGCAGCCAAACAAAGGACAAGAAGTGTTTAGAGCTTATGCTGCAGGACCACGCACAAAGAAAAGATATACTGGAAATTTACCTTACTGCAACATGTGTAATCTGCATCACTTATATCATTGCAGTGGACTGTGTGGAATATGCAAGAAGTGGGGTCATCTAACTAAGGACTGTAGGAAACCCACAAATCATAGGATTCCAGGAAGTTGCTTCAAATGTGGAAACTTAGGGCATCTCAGAAAGGACTGCCCGGAGCTATAGAACAAGAAAACCAAAGCCTTAACTCTCTAGTGTTGTATTTCCTTTGTGTTTAAATTCTACGTTCTATCGTATAAGTTTCATGTACTATTAACAAATTCCAATCTAATGAATATTCTATCTTATATCACCGCAAACTCCTAGCGATTTCATTAAGATTCCTTTAAAACTACACCACCTATCATCTACAGACCAATGGTCAGAGAACGATTCAAACATAGGAAGATATACTCAAAGCATGAGTGATTGACTCTAGAAATGGTTGGATTAACCATTTGCCATAAATCAGATTCCTTTATAACAATAGGTACCACACGAGCTTAGAGACTACACCATTTGACGCACTCTATGGTCGAAGTGCCAACATCCATTGACAGATAAAATTTGGAAAAGCCCAACTCACTAGTCCCGTAAGCATTCATGAAATAACCTGGAATTTCCTACAAATCAAGAATCAGTTACAAGTTCAATAAGTTGTAAACTCTTAGAATTTCAAGTTAATGGCAGGATTTTGTTGAAAGTTTTGCCTAGGAAAGGCATGATACCATTAAGAAAAATTTGGGAAGATAAACCCGACATACATTGGACCATTCAATATTTCAGACAGTATGGGCCTGGTGGCCTACAGACTTGAACTCCCATTAGAGCTCAGTAGCATACACGATAAATATCATCATCTTTTCACCAACACCACTCTAGAGACCAACACAAACTGAACTTCGGGACGAAGTTCCTGTTAGAAGGGAAGACTGTCACAACTCGTAATTTCCGGTCATTTTCCAACCCTCGACAATTTACTATTCACAAGTTACTATTCACCATTTACTATTCATCGATCACTATTCATCGTTTTGAGGTCAATTTGACATTTCAAGAAACATTCAGAAATTTTACTATTCACTTGACACTATTCATTCCCGGAAGAAAACCACTATTCACGTGCATTACTCATGTCATCGTAAATTTAGTTTACGAGTATTTAGATTCGCGTAACCGTATTGGTTCAGGAGCGAATTCATGCATTATCATTGGGACATCTCATACGGACTAGAAATAGTCTGCATATCATCATTATGACACTTGGATACTATTCCACTCGTAGGAAATTTAAATTAACACTTTTGGTATAATTAACGAATTACGTATGTTTATTTTAAATAAACACTAATACGCGACCTATAAATGAGAATAACATATCCGACACTCCCTACATTAATCTCGATATATTTTTATACTTATTACAACGTCATAAGTATTATGAAATTCAATTACCCGGTATTTTGGAAATTTAATTAATTAATATCGTACGTCTAATTTAATTACGACGGTTTTCGTAGAAACTAAACAATAATCACCCAAACTCTCCGTACTTGCACCCGACATATTTTTGCAATTTTTACGACTTTATTATGTCCCGAATAACCTCAATAAAATTTATTTCTAGCAAACCCGGTACCCGATTACACCTAAAACTAACCAAATACTACACAATCTTACCACTAACTCCCTAAATAATTACCCAACATAACTCCCCTTTTCCCTCCTTTGTGAACCGCCCCCCCCTCTCCTAAGCCATCTCATGTGCTTAACCAATCCAACCCCCATAAATGCTAACCTAACAAATGTCTCCTAACTAGATATTAATCCATTTTCACCTCATTCTCATCATAATTCTCTATGTGCTAGTAAACATTTTCTCTCTTTTCCTCCTAGGTATGCTCGGCCTAAGCAAGAAGAAGAAGCAAGAACCATTAATTTTCAAAGATCAAGACATAATATAGTTCACTTAGTTATCCTTATTTGAGTTTTGAAATAGAAACTCAAGGATTAGTAGGTTTTTCATCATCTAAACTTCCTAAACCTTCAAGTAAGTTAACAAACTCATTTTTATAATTTTTACAAGTTATTACTATGATTATATACTTTTCTTACAAGAACTCATGCATATAATAGCTTATACTACTTTATTTTATAAACTTTTAACTTTTGAACCTTAGAAAGTGATTATTGTTAGATCTTTGTTAGATCTACTTGGTTATGATGTTTAGGAACCCATGACACCCTAAGAAGGTGTATGGTAGGATTAGACTAGTTTTGTGGTGATTGAAAGTGGTTTGGTTGAAGTTGAAACAAGTTTGAAACTAGGAAAATGATTTTTGAAACTATATAAATACCTACTGTCTTTATTTTGAAAACGTGGGAAACTCAGGAACTCAGGGGTAATTTTTGAACAAATATTTAGAAAATACTTTCAAAAACGAAGCCGTGGGCGAAAGAACGGATTAAAACGAGCTTATAACGAAGGAGATATGATTTTTGTAAATTTAACGACGAAAACTATTTTCTGAAAAACTGCATGCTGTTTGACAGTTTTCGACGGACAAATAGAAGCGTTAAACGTAACCTAGAGGAGCCGAACTACCAAAAATATATTAGTATATACTAAAACGAATCCGTGGATATAAAGAACGAGGAAAATGAGCTTAAAACAACCAAGTTATACCCGTTTTAACATCGTCAAAAATGTACATATATATATATATATATATATATATATATATATATATATATATATATATATATATATAGTCACTACTAGAAAATAATATAACTACGTACTAAATAATATATTTTCTAGATTTCTTATTCAAGGAGTTTATTTTAATTAACGAAATACGTACGACTCAAGGTTTATTACGCGACTACTAGACATTATTATAAGGTTTTCAAGACGAGGAATATAACACTAACATTTTTATACGTTATACTACGACAAGTTATATACTTCTATATTTGGACTTATTTTCCTAAGTATGGAAACTATTATACTTTGACAATAACTAGTATTTCCAAGTTACGAGTGGTATAGGCATCATGTGCACGTGCATTCATTTCATCACGTTATGATCTAAGGTAGATCGTTATTACTCATATTAGGTTGCGGTTAGAGATCGTGCCTCCTTTCAGTGTATCCATTCTTGTCATCGTAGCTATCGCTCCAGGTGCGTCATAGCCCCTACTATTTTAATTGTTTTGTAAACTCTTTGGGGGAGAATACATGCTCGTTTTACTTAAACGCATTACTTGTTATACCTGGTTGATTTCTCAAATATTTCCAATGTTACCTAAATATATGTTTGATCACCTGCATTCATTGGTATGTTTGATTTCCTGTATTTCATGGGATTGATTATCCTTGTTTATATGACCTCATAGTCCCCAATTGTTCTTATATGCTCATTGTAATACTGTGGTATTCCCCACTTGGCTGTGATGTCAAATGTAATATTGTGGTATTCCCCACTTGGCTGTGGTGTCAAACGTATTGTGGTATTCCCCACTTGGCTGTGATGTCAAACGTAATATTGTGGTATTCCCCACTTGGCTGTGATGTCAAACGTATTGTGGTATTCCCCACTTGGCTGTGATGTCAAACGTAATATTGCTGTTTCCTTACTTGACTGAATTAAGATGCCTTTGCATCAACCTTATTACGGGTTTTCCCGCTTGACTGATTCATCATATGGCCTCATTGACTGAATTATTTATATAGCCGTTTTGCTATATTTATCTGGGATTTTGGACACCAGTATTACTTTTGTTCACGTAGACTTTAACACATTTGGCAGTGGGTTGTAAACACACAGGTTACAAGTCTCTTATGGCGGGACTTGCAACTGAGTGGATTTACAATGCCTTTGCTGGGCGATTATTTCTCTATAGGCATTATTTGTTAAACAAACCCTATGAACTCACCAACCTCGTGTTGACACTTTAGCATGTATTTTCAGGTTTTAACCAATGGCACGCTACTGGAGGTTTTGGCAGGGCATGGCATGGTCATAGAAGACTCTGATTATTTATATGGGGACCGTTTTAAACTATTTTAAGGGCCTACTTCCGCACTACTTTTAACGATGTAAATTCAACATTTTTGATTAAACGATTTTATTCTAAATGATTAAAGTGAAAACCATTTTCGTACTTGTGTTGTAATACCAATTGAGTTACACCCCAGCTACATGTATGCTTCCGCTGGACCCGATTTTGGGGGTGTGATAGGAAGGATGTCAACTATGTTGAAAGGATCTGGGAGGAATTCAGTCAGTCCATCCACTCGTTCCTGGTTGATAAAGCAAATCTTGAAGCGAACAAAGATGGAAAGAAGAGATCTGCCAAGCTTCTAATTCCAAGCATTCGATTCACAAAGTTGATCATATTAAGTCTTCAACGATCTCTTAAATTCCACCCCAGAGAAGACTCTCCTCTTCATCAACCCATAGATGAACATCCAGTAGGTTATCTCAAGTACGATGCTAAGAGTACGAGCGGAATAATCTTTGGTATGGATATTCGAACTGCTCTACTCACTCGTGATATTCTCACTGTACCTTATTATGGGGACTACATCAAACTTCTGAAGGAAAGTCAGGAAGCATCTGCAAGTGAGCCCTCTTTGTCCACCAAGTCTGAAAGAATTTCATCTAAGAAACGCAAAGGTGTGACAACCTCAGCTGCTTCTTCTGAAGGTACTGAACGGGTGAAACGCACCACTGGGAGCAAAAGACCCAGCTCCAAGAAAACTCCGCCAAGTGTTAATGATCCTGA
>JARVZY010006825.1:0-25266 GCA_030686995.1 Artemisia argyi | reverse complement strand
TTTTTTTTAACTTAGTAATTTATTTTGTTGTTTTTAATCACATGACACCATTTTTGCTACTTTTTAGGTTGGATACACAAATGCTGGAAAGAGTACGCTGTTGAATCAGTTGACAGGGGCTAATGTTCTTGCTGAGGATCGGTTGTTTGCGACGCTTGATCCCACCACAAGGAGGGTACAGGTCCGTAATTCATTCAGGAGAACCTCATACATTTATTGCATTTGTTTCTTCGTATGTTTTAACTTTAGTTTTGTTTTAGATTAACACAAGTCTTTGTTATTTATGCATCTTACTGCAGATGAAGAATGGAAAGGAGTTTCTGCTAACGGACACTGTCGGATTTATTCAAAAGCTACCAACAACTCTGGTGAGCTAATTATCAGATTTATAATGTATTTATTGAGCATTGATTGACTAAATTTATACATTTTTTTGTTAAGATTTCATTTCTCTTCGATTTTAAAATGTGCGCGATGTATATATTTATCTTACGTGTCTTGTTGTAGGTTGCTGCTTTCAGAGCAACATTGGAGGAAATATCAGAGTCGTCCCTTCTCGTGCATGTGATAGATATAAGGTAGGTATTGAATCACTAATTGTGTTACATTGGTATCATATATATCTTTAATATAGTATTGTTTTCACATGCAGCCACCCTCTGGCAGAGCAGCAGATTGAAGCCGTCGAAAAAGTTCTATCAGAATTAGATTCTACATCAATTCCTAAGTTGATGGTGTGGAACAAGGTGATTTAATAGACTTTTGTTGTTTCTTTTTTATTTTTTCCTTTTCTTAGACATTTTTGTTTGTTTTTCATGGAACTTTGGCTGGATAATGACAATGTCAAACCAACAGGTTGATAAGGCTACCAATCCAGAAGAAATAAAGTTAAAAGCCAAGAGTCTGGAAGATACGATTTGCATATCTGCTCTAAACGGTAGTGGTTTGGATGAATTCTGTAATGCGGTACAGGAGAAATTGAAGGTGTTGACTTGATTTATGTTTAAATTTATTTTTCTTTTGTATTTTTTATTCATTATTTGCTAAATGTAAACTATATTATATATATTAACAGGATAGTATGGTGTGGGTGGAAGCTTTGGTTCCATTTGATAAAGGAGAACTCCTCAGCACCTTACATCAAGTTGGAATGGTGGAACAAATTGTGAGTATACATATTCACAACTGAGTTAAATCTAGTCTCAATTACACATATATGAACAAATTTGAATTAGGGGTGGCAAGATGGGCAGGCTGGTTACATGTAGGAATGGGCCAGGTTGATTTATATTGACCTGTACATGTTTTTCTGTTTTTTTTTTTTTTTTTTTTTTTTTTCAAAGATAATAATGCGGTAATTATAATTGCAGAACTAATATAATCACATTATAATCGAAATATCTTTTGATAAAAATGTTTTGAGGTTGTATGCATTACTAATGGATACATGTGAAGTGTTTGATTTTACCCAGTTTACCTGTATGAGATAAAACACAACCCAAAATGACTATTAGACATCCTGATTATAATTACACTCTGTTTAGACCAATTTATGTGCAGACTTGAAAAAAGTGTATTGTAAAAAGGTTCTTTAGTTATATACTTTTATTCCACCACTGTCTGATATCAATAAAATTGTGGGTTATACCATCATAGTTGAAACTGGGGAATGGTGGTTTTTTGTCGAATTATACATTCTGGAACTTAATCATGAGAAATCATATAAGATGCTGTTGATCATGTGCTTGCATTTGCATTTGACTTGGTGTTTCCCTAACCTAATCTACTTACAGGAATACAAAGAGAACGGGACACTGATCAGAGGGCATGTGCCTCTCCGTTATGCAAGGCTTCTGACCCCAATGAGGCAAACATGTGTATCACGAACGCCAACATCTTCAGAAGACGACATGTTGTTATAAAGTGTTTAAATTAACCTCCATGGCCGCGAGGCTCTCAAAATGACACCATTTCTCGCAAGAGATGCTTGAAGACTCTAGGAACAGTTTTCTGTAAATACCTTTAGCTTAATGTTGTTGTGCAAACCAGCAGGTTTGTTATACGGAAGATCATATAGTGTTTTTTGCCTTCATGCAGTGATGTACAGTATTGTTATTTGACATCATGTTGCTGCAATAATGTAATTCATAGTGTTTTATGCGTCATTTTAAAGGTTTTCACCTTATTGTATCATTGTTTCTATGATTTTTTTTAACAAGGTTAAAATCTTAAAAATAATTACGAGAATAAATCCATCAGGCCAAAAGAGACTAGTGTTTATCAAATTAAGTGGTTTCATATGAACCACTTAATTAGCCTCTTATTGAGGAGAGAGAAGCTTTAATGATTCCTCCAATTAAGAGGCATTAAGGGTTTGAGCCCATATTTTTTTCCCCATTAAGAAGAAAAAAGAAACACCCCTTACTAGACGAAGTTTATGAACGGCAGAGTCACATTACGAAGTTTGAAAACTTCTTAGTTAAAGTATTGTCATAAAGAGAAGTCTTTGCCTACAAGTTACATTCAGTCATTGGTATGATATCATAAAAGAGTTCGAGTTCCTAACAACGCGTTTTTAGGACCACTTGTTTACTCCAAAACACAGACTTGGTCCAAAATTTCAGTTTTTATGTACATTGTACTGTTACATAAAGCAAAGAGTTGATGATCATTTCCTGTAATGGTAACCACTTTGGTCAATGGTGATGACATATCAGCAACCACATGCATGTGTGCTCTTGGAGCAGGTATAGCCCTAGGCTCTAATCAAAACCACTCCCCATTTTTGAGGATTTGGTGACATTAGTGGTTGGCTTCTGCACATGATGATCACCACATCTCTATATATATGTCCTCACTTACATTCATTCATACAACAACATCACAAACATATTCCATCAATGGCTTCTTTCAAACATATCTATGCTACTTTCACGCTACTCGTTTTACTCTCCTCCACTTTCTGTTTTGGTTTCCCAGAATTCAATTTCAGGTGGGGCCGTGGAAGAGATGGTGTTAGCCGTCCTATTGGTGGTGGACGGTCAACTGGACTTTTTCCAGGTTTCTATAGTCACTCATGTCCTCAAGCTAACGACATTGTTATGTCTGTTCTCGAGAGAGCTATTTCCAAGGACTCAAGAATGGCTGCTTCTTTGCTCAGGCTTCATTTTCATGACTGCTTTGTCCAGGTAAATTTATCAAATTTTATAAGTAATATGTGGTGAAAGATCTTATGAAGTTTTTAAAATTTTCAGGGATGTGATGCATCTGTGCTGCTGGATGATCATCCCACATTTGTTAGTGAAAAGAAAGCGGTCCCTAACAAGAATTCTCTTCGTGGATTTGAAGTGATCGATGAGATCAAGTCTAAACTTGAACAAGCATGTCCAAAGACAGTTTCTTGTGCAGACATTCTCGCCCTTTCTGCTCGAGGCTCCACTGTTCTAGTAAGCGCTAGAAACTGTATTTTCTGTTTGTTAGAATACTCTTTTATTTCAAAACTTAATGAATACGCACTGACAAATTAAAATATCCAGAGTGGTGGACCGAACTGGGAATTGCCATTAGGAAGACGTGACTCGAAAAAAGCAAGTCTCAATGGGGCAAACAAGTTCATTCCTCCGCCAAATTCAACCATTCAAAGCCTTTTAACGTTTTTTCAACGCCAAGGCCTCAACGAACTCGATCTAGTTTCACTTTCTGGTTAGCTTTTATAGACTAAATTCAAATATCCAAAAATTCACAAACATTATATTTCTTAAGTTATTTTTATTGTTTTTTTTCTTCATATAGGTGCCCATACAATAGGGGTGGCAAGATGCACGACATTTAAGCAACGACTATACAATCAGAATGGTAACAATCAACCAGATTCAACTCTTGAAAGAAGCTATTACCATGACTTAAAGGCAGTATGCCCGAAAACTGGTGGTGACAGTAACATTTCACCACTAGATTATACATCACCGGTAACATTTGACAACACGTATTTCAAGCTCATTATGTCGGGAAAAGGACTACTTACTTCTGATCAAGTGCTTCTGTCAGGAAACGTTGGAAAAACTATGCAGTTAGTGAAGGCTTTTGCTGATGATCACACTCTTTTCTTTAACCATTTTGCTCGGTCAATGGTTAAAATGGGAAATATAAGTCCGTTAACTGGTTACAAAGGTGAAGTTAGGAACAACTGCCGTAGGATCAACTAATGATATCTAGTTTTCGTGTACGTGTATGATTTATGAACCTAATTAATGGGATGGTAACGAACTATTATGTAATTTGTTAACATGTTGAAATATGATGCATTATGAGCTATTGTTCTTAGTATTGTATTTTACAGTTTCCATAAATTTGAGTCTGGCTAGGCGATGTTTGGGCTACTTTCGGTAGACGGAAATGTTTGCTCAGCGCAACAAACTTCTCCTTTTAGAAACGAAAGCACCTGGGTTCAAGTAACAGAAAGAAAAAAATAAAATAAAGAAATGAACTTGTAAAGACATATAAGACTAGCTAGATAAATTTCATAGGATGTTAAAGTTGATTACCTTGCTCATACATGGTCTTGATTTTGATCTGGTACTGATGCATCGAGCAGCAACTGATGTCACCACGAGTAATCCATGGACATCATCATACTCGGATTCATCATACAATATATGATATGCCCTTTGTTCAAGTAAAGGCCTTGCCTGATATACAATATGATATAGTCAATCAAATTAGTCCAAGACTCGAAACTTTTGGCTTCTGAGGTCAACTAAACAGCTTTTCTATTTTAATTTCTAAACCCATCACTATTTATAAAACTTAGTATACTAATAACTCTCCTAAAGAATATTCAGTTATTTATGAAAAAATGAATGTTTTGAAATCAATATTGATGCAAAACTCATAGAATTTTTCATAATAAAATCTAGTCCTTTTGACCATAAAAATAGTTATTGTTTTGGAAAGTGCCCAACTGAATTACCCATGTGAGAAAACTTTTATCATCCCTTGGAGCAGATCTAATGCTGAAAAGCCTCAACAGCAATATCCCGAATGCCAGAATGTCCGACTTTATCAATTTCAAAGAATTCGGATCAGAAGGATGCGTGTGCCCACAACTTTTCATGTTCAACAACAAAAAAGGAATTCAAATTATATGTTGTCAATAATCTCATTATAGTAATCAATTATAACCTAAAGGCTAAAACTAACCTGTTTCTGGGAGTAGGTGAAGATTGATCGATTTGAAGCCATTTAGCTTGTCCAAAGCTCGTGATCTGTAACAACGACAATTAAAAGAAGCAACAATACATTAATGAACAAACATTTTAATATCCACACACCCACATGTGAACAAAATGAAGCATCCCAACTCTACCTGTGGTTGTAAATTGTGGCCTAAAAGAATGTTGCATGGTCGTAAATCACAGTGTACTATAGGACCCCGTGGGCATTGTTCATGCATGTAGCGTAAACCTTGTGCTACTCCAATCACTATGTTCATTTTACTTGGAAATGGAATTTTCAACTCTTTTGTCCATGAACCTACAACGTAGGACACACATTTTATGATACACTTCAATACAATTTATAATTAGCCAAATGCTAAATTTACCCTTAAATTATGTAAGATACCACCCGAATTTTGAAAACTTGCAAGATGTAATGATGATAAGAGTAATTAAGGATAAAAAGCTTCTTATAAGCGGACAATTACTTTTGACAAACTAAAGTAGAATGAAAAAAAATTAATCACTGACCGTTTAAAAATCTATCCAGTAATGCACCTCTAGAACTGAAAGGAAAAACCAAGGCCATAGCATTTTCATTTTGATGAAAACCAAGCAACCCAACAATGTTCTTATGGTACATCGTTAAAGCAGCTCTCTTTTCGGCTTCAAGAACATGTCTAAATTCCGTACCAATGTATCTTTTTATAAAAACAGCAGAAGATCGATCTTCAAGGTACGCACCATAGTACATTTGAAAAGCGTCATTTGAATCAACAGGAATTATGCTCATAAACCGATCTGTTATATCTGAGATTACTTCCCAACTTAGCTCAACAAAAATTCCATGCTCATGGGACAATGATGTTGTCGCTCTTGTTTCTTTCAATGTTTCAAAAACTTCGGTTTCTCGTGATGATTCGTTTGTGCTTTCTATGCTAGAAGAACTTGATGAATAAGGTTGATAAATTCCTTCGAAATTTGGGAGGGTGCAATATATGAGTTTTTGCTCACCATGGGATGATTTCTTCTTTAACCTTGATGTTCTTTGAGTTGAATGAAATTCAGTTTGGGTTCTCGAAGATTCCGGTTCATCACGTTGATGATGGTTGCATGTATACCAAAGCACTTCATCATCACTGTGTAATGATAAGCTGCAGTGCTTTGGAGGTACCCATGATCCATTTTCTCTTGCGAAACTCCTATAAGCACCAACTTAAATTATAACCTAAACTGAGTGAGACTCGATAGATAAAAAGAGATAGACAGTCATAGACAGAAGATCTAGACCTTCCTATAATAATTCCAGTTGCTCCTGTATTGTTTTTTTCTTCCATTATAATGGCCTCTATAGTTGATCCAACGACGATCTGTACCGTGAATCTGACCTAATTCAGAACAAATAAACAAAAATTTCAAGTTGGTTAGAACTTAGCATCCTATTCCTGTCGGATTATAGGGAAATTTTGGATGAAGAACAATGGGTGCGTTTAGTTGAAAGGAAACACCATTGTTTTCCACAAAAATGTTTTTTACAGTACAAGGAAAATAGAGATTGCATTCAAATCAAATGTTCCCCATCAAATTCTCTACAAAACAGAAAATTCACATTTCCTACTTTAACCAGAGTGGAAATTATGAACAGAAATAAGGAACATGAAACTTACTCTATTGTTTTTGCATTCCTTATAAAATGGTCTAAAAATCCTCATATACCCTTCAGTTTCTTGACTGATTTCCTCTCTAACAATTTTAATGCATCTTTCTCTATCACTTGGTTCATGATGATTACGCCCATCGGTGCCAATGCAACAACTAGTAATAACTGGTGAGTCTGGCAGATCCCGAAAGTTGTAAATGACAAGAACAATAACATGATCTTCTGCCTTCACCACTTGCCTGAGTGCATAACGCAAAGGTTCAACACTACTTCTCTCACTCAAAACCTTTGATCCATCCAACACAACAATCGAGATCTTTGGACGATCTATGTCTTTCTCTTTCTCTTTGGACATCCTTATTGGTAGTCTTTTCTTCTTCAAACTATATTGTTTGGCTTGTTAATTTACAAATGAGTAACTAGATGATGTTATTTATTGAATAAAGAGTGTTGTTTTCTTCTACTTTGCAAGGCTGGCAGGTTCTTGCAAAACAAAGTTTTCTTGTTTTACCATAGATAACCTCGTTTTTTAACTTCAAACTCATCGTTCATGACTTTTGTTTTTCAGCTCGATCTTCCTCTTAATTTTTTTTTTATCATGCAATGTTTTGTTCGATGTTATATATTATTGTACCTTTTTATGCTATAATATATATCACACCAACAACATATAAGCTTTTCGTTATCGGCTCATCAGACCGTCTACATACATTTTAAGAAGTGTAACCTGTGCGGGTGATTTTGCGTCACCAATATGATTCAAGTGTAATGGATTGACTTAATTGACCAATATGTAATCATGATAAATGTTCAACAAGTCGGGGTTGTGCGGAGTGCACACTTGTATGATGTTATTATGATTATCATTCATGGGCGAAGCCCCGAATCACGGGGGTCTGGGGCAGCGCCCCTGGTAGAAGGGTCCAAGGGGCAGAGTCCCTAGCTGGGGTCGAGCTCGAGCTGATTTGATATAAAGTGCTATGTTAAATAACTGATATGGCAGTTACAACCGAATTTTGGTTTTGTTGGTCATATATTTATTATCAATATCTGGTTCGGTTTCATAACAACAGAAACACAATCTCGATTCTAAAATCTGAGTTTTATCCGATTTAAGATTTCGATAGAACCATCGAAATACTTAAATCTGAAATTGTTTACACGACTCTCGGATTACTGTGATCCTAAATTTTCTAACAACATGGTTGTGCACTTTCTCTTATTCTTACTTATTTTTACGGCAAATATCATATATAATAGCGATCATTTATCATATATGCTCAATAATGCTCGTTTGGAATCATTTCGGTTATAATTATGATCTAACGACGTGTCACTTTAACCTCGAAATATGTGACAGAAACACCATGATTGAGTTTTTGAGACACGAACATCCGCCTCACATGTGTTAGGGTGGTGGCAATGGGCACGGTATGGCCGCCGGTTTGGGCCATACCGGCGGTGAACACCGCCGCCACTATAGCGGTTTGGCTCAGCGGTATGCTCAAGTGGCATTTGATGCTTCAACGGCTTGGCAAATTGTCCTAGACATTTGATTGTACACATTTCGTTTGACGTAATTGTCCTAGACATTTGAAATGCCAATATAAGCGAGGTGATCACCAATACCCTACTATTATGCTTGAAGTCGTCGCTTCAAACGATTTGTGGATTTGGCATTCATTTTTTGGTCCTCCCGGTGCAAATAATGATATCAATGTTTTGAATCAGTCTCCATTGTATCTTACGGAGCGAAATGGAACGGCGCCAAACAGTTCATTTCATGTAAATGGACGGCTTTACAAACGTGGATATTATCTTACCGATGGAATTTATCCTACGATTCAACGTTTGTTAAAGCATATAAGTATCCCATTGAACCGAAAAAGAGATTCAAGAAGCTACAAGATTCTGCAAGAAAAGATGTCGAGCGAGCTTTTGGTCGTCTTAAGGCAAAATGGATGATTCTCAATCGTCCTCTCCGGGCTATGTCGGTCGATAAGATTCAACAACTCGTTTATACGTGTATCATATTTCACAATATGATTTTAAAAGACGATCGGGTGGCAATATCACTGGTTCATATAATGGATCAGCCGGTCACACCAGTTTATGACGATCGTGTACTAGAGGAGTTACTCGACAAACAAATCCATTACCGTCTCCTACATGATCTTACAGAGCACGTAGATGCTCAAAACTTAGCATACCTCGATGATTAGTTATTTTTATTTATTTTTTTTTTAAGTATTATGTAATTTTCTTTTTATTATTAATGAAATATTTATGTTTTTATTAAATTATTTAATATAATTATGAAAATAAAAAAATAAAATTAGTTAGAAGTATGGAAGCACCCATTGCCACTAAAAAAGTATTCAGAGGTATGAAAAAAGTATGAATGAGTTAGAATGATATTATTAGTGGGTTGGGAGGTATGAGGTTTTTTGGGAAGCATGATTGCCACCACCCTTAAGATGAATTAAACGTTGGCGATAACCAAGAAACCATAACAAATTCAAGAATGTGATCGAATACAACCAAGGAACTTGCAAACTACGATAATTTCGAGGGTCGAAGATAACAATATTGTCCCAATAATTGACATTAAACAACTCCAAAACTGTTAACTATAATTATTCAACTCTCTTATTGTCTTTTGGATCCCTTCTCGAGACATGTATATGGAAATGGTTGTTAGAAAAAGATAATCAATTAAAACTATATTAAATATTTTTACTTGAACAAAGTAATTAAGTATTCTAGCTTCTTATAAACAACATATGAAGTTCATTACCACACTCCATTGATTTGACTCAAAACTAAAGAAATTGCCCCTACCACACAACTTTTATTGTACATAAATCAAAATCATCGTACAACATTCAACCATGAACCAACAATTGCTTTATTGCACTTTAAAATATAATACATTAATTGCCAAGTGGATTTACATTCAACCTCCATCCCTAAACATGAAATCCAGAAATTTATTTTCACACTTTATTCCATATACAACATGCAAGCACACAACAATACAACATGCAGTACACACACACGCATAGTCGCATACACATATATGTGTAATATAATGGTCACCTTAAGTTTAATAATAGAAACCTAACTTTAAGATAACATTAAGGACAACCCAGTGTCCCTTTTCTTCACTCTCCATTCAATATAACTCTTGAATGAAAGCAAATTCAACTAGCAATCAGTACTCAAAGACATCACAACCAGACACCATGATAGCTTGCTGATTAAGGTACATCATGTTCCATTGATTGTTGAAAAAATCAGGCTGCTCAGACTCAAACATCCCACTTGTATCATTTGTATAATGCATGCTTGTACCATCAACACTCTCATTATTCATGCAACTTATAATTTCATTTAGTGCATCTAGCCTTTGACTGAGCTCAACAATTTGAGCATTCAAAATAGAGTTTTCCGCTTCAATTCGGACAGATTGTTGTGTGGTAACTTTGATTGTTGTGATGATTTGGCTATTATTGTTCTTGAGTTGGTTGATTTGATCCGTTAGATCATCTAGATGCTTTTGTTTCCTCATCCTTGATCTCCTAGCTGATTCGCGATTTGATAGCATTCTTTTGCGCTTTCTTAGGTCAACCAAATCCTCATCTGATCCCGAGTTTTGGATTTGAGTTGACCCGGATGAATTCCCACTTGAAGGATCCATAAATAACGAAAACTTAAACACGATAATAGATACTTGTTACCACCTGGACTACGCTCCTAGACGAATACTATAACACAAATAAAAGATAAAACTAAAGAAATTTTAACTAAGACGCACGACCCTTATGATGAATTAAAGTGGATAGATTGTAAATTCATGAAAAAACGTAAAACCAGTAAAGAAAGACAACGGAGAATGATTGAACGAGATGGGTCATGCGTCGAAATAAGGATTTTACCATATAATCTGAAAGAAAAACTTCACAAATAATCGGTAGCTAAAATCTCTAGCATTGATGGACACTAGTTTTTTATGAAGTAGACTTATATCTTCGAGAAAACTATGAAATTTTTATACGAATTTGGAGGACTTGATATATTTAGGAAATTTTTTTGGTTCTTAAATATTTGAGCCAAAAAGATAAGTAAGGTTGGGAAAAACAGGGGAATGAAAACAGAGGAAGGTGGAAGAGGTTTTTGAGGCTAAGAAATGAGTGTGATTATATGGACCCAAAAAGGCTGAGAAAAGAGACATGGTATTAAGATAAAATAATACAAAAGGGATACCATCCAACCAATTGTTGTATTTACTTTGGTAAACCATAGATCTTTTATGTTTTAAATTTGGCAACCTTCTTTTTTTTAATATCATTTGCCAATTTAAAAGCGCATAACAGGTAAACGGGCAACAAATTGCGCCGCAACCCCTTTTTGAATAGCAAAACCTATTATACTAAAAATAAAACCTTGATTCTTGGAGGACGGAGAATCGCTGTGGATAACCTTTTGCACCCGATCCAGAAATCGGGTTGCCACGGGGGCAAGGGATCCAAAAGTATCAAAAGCAAATGGCACAAACACGTGTTGATTCTCCGAACAAGCTGTTTCATGTTTAGTCACCTTTTTAGACTCTGCCTTCAAAACTGCTTGCCCAGCCACAAACCCCGTGTCCCGAAACCCCACCAACGGGGACACCCCGGTGAGGTCCAGACAAGCATGTTTACCACCTGCCCACCCGAATACGAGGACATCCGCCGGGCGCAGGGTGGACCTTCCTTCCAACGGGTCGGTCAGAAAATTCACAGGGGCTTCTTTCTTAGCAGAAATCCCAGCTCTCCTCAACACGTCCCACAAAACATCCCGAACCAGGTCATGCCGGTATTTGAACCCCGACAACTCCTTGCAGTGGAGGGTGTGCTCCCCAAATTTATCTAGACGCGCCTTTTTGCATATAGGACATGGCTCGTCTACTGGAAACAAAGGAATCATCAGCCGATATTTGAGGATTGCCCAGTATTCAATCACCGACATATGTTGGCCAAGCCCCTCAATAGGAAGAACATTTAAAAAGTCTTGGGAGCACGCCCAAAAAATCAAGAAAAAACTAACTGACTTGTTCAATCTGAGACGACAAAAAGCCAATAACCGCGACGAAACTTAAATAAAAGAGCCTGGAATCGAAAATAATCCATTTATCACAGTTTGATTATTATTTTATTATTAAATATATACGATTCGGTGTATGACATACATCTAAAAGTATTTAGATAATTGTAAAAAAACTGATTATATTAAACAAACAATAATTCAATTATTGCACGAGTTGTATACAGAAGCTGCCTTTTCTACTTAAGTAGTGTAACATTTACTAACTTTTATGTATGACATTTGATTAATGCGATCGTAACCTATAAACGTCAAATAAATATTTTTAGGTTATATTCCCATGAAGGATGTGATAATTCGGGTAAATATTATGACGGAACAACTTTTCTGTCTTTCATCTTTTCAGTATTTTTTATTTTAATATAATGAAATTTTAGGTCGTAGATTATGTTATTTTTTATATAATCCTACTTGATTAAATGTTTAAATGATTGACCATGACCTGAACTGCGAGTAACTGCTCATTCGAGTATCCCGCATGTCTGGTTACCTATCTAATACGGTTCAGTTTTGAGTAATAAAATGAACAACCTGTCTCATGATGGATGGTTTAAGTTTTCAACTAACGAACTGAACGGTCACATAAATACCCTACTAATTGAGGCTATAATATTATCCATCACAATGAGAAAAAATTTACCTATTCTTACACTTTGGGTATATATGAAATTAATCAGTGATATATGAAATTAATCCTTCATATTAAACTACAAGACGTATTTTGCACTATAAAGCATCTTTAATAGGAGGTGATTTGCATACTCTCATAAATAATTGAGACACTCTAAATTAGTGTCTTGACATTTATACCCTCACAGGATAAGAGTGAGTAAAAGTAATGTGAGAGTATAAATGTAAATACACTATAATTTAGAGTGTCATCTCAATCATTTATGAGAGTGTGCAAATCACCTCCCGTGATTGGTGCTTTATCAGTAGTAAGTGAGCACGATAGCTTCTTCTTACATACTGACTTACAACAAAGAATAATAAAATATCAATGAAGTACGATTCTTTGTTGTTTATGTCTTCGGTGAGATGTAAGAAATATTAGAGACTACTCTATTGACTGAATATTCCCTGATACTTCTCACTTTTAAGAACATGAAGACATCTTCATACTATCCCTGAATCTGCTTAGATCTTTTAGCCCGTCATTTTTCTGATTTAACTGTCTCTGAAGAGGAAGGCTAAGGGTCTGAACAAAAGCAGTTACGAAGGACTACATCTTGTTAAGAAAAGGCTAAAGAAATCTTCGTAGAGGTACATTTGGGTGGGGATTGGATTAAGAAAAACTCTCCCGCTTTGATACCACTTATTGGGTCCCCGCATTCATGCAAACCATGAATGATATGAACATCAGTTTTAGCAAGTGAGGAAAACTGATGAACATCAACATCTTTGATGTAGGATTTGCTTGAGAACGACACAAACATGCAATAACACCATTGTCATTTTTCACCTATTATAAATCTTTATTAATGAATAAATTCACAAGATTTACAAAGAGTAGCCTACGGAAAACTACTATGTTTTTTTCTTATAAATAAGAACTTGCTTTGTTGTTTCTAGGAGAGGAGGATTCTAACATAATACTTTGTATTATTTTCTTTGTAGGAATCTCTACTTAACTTTGATTACGACCTTGGTTTATATAGGAAGAGAAACAGTGGTTGCATGTGGGTTGCATAGTAAGTTGTCCACTTGCTATAGATAGGCACGTGCCTAGAAAGCTAGTCTGAATTTTACTTTCGGCTCTTCTCGATTTGACAACTTATAGTTCCAATGCCTGTTTCACGTATAGCGATAAGTACTTGAGCTTATCTTCTTGTGTAAGTTTCCAACCTTCTCATTCTAAGGTTTAGTTATAATCAGAATCAAGTCTTCAAAGTCACAAAGACATTTTTCAGATCTCAGTGACTCTGGTGTTGTCTTTAGCTCCATGTAACTTCACTCCCTGACTCCATATCAAGTTGTGAGGTTGTTTTCTTCAGTTGGTCTTCGACTTCCCTGAAGCCATTCAGGCGTTTTGAGGTTTATACAACACTCAATGATTCTTTATCGGTGAGTCATCTTCTGAATAATAATCAGAGAGATATGTTTACTGATAACTCTCAGGTGGTATATCATTTCTGATAACTATCAATTACACTTTGATAGTTATGAATTGATATATTCTCTAATCGTTATCAGAGACTTGATGCTAACTGATATTCAGAAGGTGAATTTGGCTATTTTATGTTTAAATACTTGTTGAAAACAATTGGGTTGATTTATCAGACCCAACAAAAATCTATCTAATTGATGGAATTATATCATTGTGATATAAAAACCCTAATACCTAATTGAACATGAATTCAATTGAGTATCAATAGTGGCTCAAAATATGAAATTGATTGATGGGTTTTTTGTTTTTAGGGTGTGGAAATGTCGTGGCTTGGTAGTGTTCTACTGTAAGCACGCGACGATGGTGGCTTGGTAGTTTACACAAAGAAAGGCTATGGAAAACTAGAAGGGGGGGGGGGGGGTTTGAATAGTTTTACGTCAATTTTTATTAAAAGAAAAACTTTGTTTGCAAAATCTTCGATTCTAGTTTTATGTGAGATCAATATATAACACTTATATATTCTAATATCTACAAAAGTAAACAACAACAATATAAGTAAATAAGTAAAGAGATAGAGATGGAAAGATCGCACCACAAGACAAAGGATTTATAGTGGTTCGGCTACGAAGCTCCTCTTCGCCCTACTCCACTTCGCGAGCACCTAACTCGAAAGTTTTCTTCACTATGTCAACAAGCTCCCTTATGGCGGAGAAAACTGTACACAACTTTTACTTATACCAATTGACGACACTAAGCTAGATGTCGAGTCCTAATAGTAGCTAGAACCAATCTCACACCACTAGTCACTACACACCTTCTTCACAACTTATACACACCACTACTACTACACAACTTCACTACTTCTTCTTCACAACACTACTTCTTCTTCTTCTTCCCAACACAACTACTTCTATTCACAACTACTAACACACCTAGATTTATCTATTACACAACTTCTACACCTTTACAAATACTTTACACAACAACTAATAATATTCACAAATCTACAATACTTCTTAATAAGATGTTGGAGGAGTATTCTTCTCTTGCACTTTGAATGAGGATGGATTAGATCACTTGAAACAAGAACTAATATGTTTATGATCAAAGGTTTTAGGAAGATGATTTGAGAGAATATGGACAGAAAGTTTTAGTGCAAAAGGTGAGAAAAAATTACAGATTTGAACCAATATTTATAGGCAAAACTTTATGGCACATGAGCGTATGCCGGCCCCTTTAATTCATGGCTGGCCCCCTTAAAATTAAGGGGGCCGCCCACATGTAACGGCCAAGTTTTGTCTTTTCTGGGAAAAGTTTATTTGATGAAAATTTAACTGAATTTGGTTAAAGATTTGAATTCATTTATTTATTTTGAAATAAACATTGTCCTCTAATTACCAAAAGTGTTTTTCTAAATATATAAAATGTTTATTTTTATATAATTTGTAATTAGTAAATAAATCTTTCTTTGATCATAAAATGTATTAGTCAATTGTTTATTCATACCTTAAATGAATTAGAAGGATGTAATGATATTTTGTCACAAATACTTGTTTACGTAATGATTTTACGTTTAATGATTTTACATTTTGTGATCGTCAAAATATAGGGATATCGAGAAATATTAATAACGTTTTTACGCATTATTTATATTAACAAAGGCATTAGGGTATGTTTGACGAAATAGGCTGGGGCTAGGGGACTGGGGCTGTGGCTTGGACTTATATTATAAGCCGAAATTAAAATTTGTATTTTTATATACTTGTTTGGCAAATAGGCTGGGGTTGGGGCTTATTATTGCAAAATTACTAAAAATGACATAATTAAATGAGTTTTTGTATATATTAAATATTTTTGTAGGTAAATAAGTAATTTATTCTTCAAAAGCCTCGGGCTAAAGTTTTTAGCCCCTTTTATGGGGCTAAAGTTTTTAGCCGACTTATTTTATAAGCTCTTCCATAAGCCCTATGACAAACAAGACTTATTTTATTAGCCAACTTATTTTAAAAGCCCAAGCCCTTTGCCAAACATAACCTTAGTAAGGTGCCAATGTGTAAATAAGTGATACATCTAAAGTGGACATAATTTTAATTACCTAAATAAAGCATCTCACTAATTTTTCTTTCACACCATTTACTATTAAACTTTCAATGTTTTTTATATTTAAACATAACTAGTTATAATACCTATGCACGCACAGGGTTTTTAAATTTTCGTTTTAATTATGTATTATTATCGGTTAAGAAATGAACCACTTAACATGTTTCAAATGGTTTTACTTGGTAGACTAAAAATAAAAAATCATATATATATATGTTATAACCTACCTATTATTTTAGGAGAATGCTTTTGGATTAAAAATTATATTTTATTATTCAAGCAAAATTAAATGATGATACTTGACTTGCATGAGATGTTAGTGATATATGCTTTTAGTTTTGCAAACCCGTGCTATTAATTTACGATGTGTTTTGTAATTGTGATATTTCTTTTACTTATATTTTCGTTAAAATATGTAGCATATTTAGATAGCTTTGAATATTGATTCATTTCCTTAATTATAAATAACCATCATATCATTTTTATTAATGTACCTTTTTGTTTGGAAAGTTGTATTTTCATAAGTTTGTGTTATTTACTTCTCATGTGTGATCATAAAATTATCAAATTAACATAGATGCTTACACTATAACTTCTTTATTACATAAAGAGAAACGAAAAAAGATGTAGTGGGTAGAACTCAAATCTAATCCTACGTTTATGTATAATGTATAAGAATAATTTTTCTCTAAGCCTGAACTATATAAGAAAATTATTATTACTTGTATAAGTAAATTATAAATGCATGAAAACAATGACAAATAGTATATTCACAAGTCTTTTAGGATCGTTTGAATCCTTACCGACCTTTCACTTTAATGCAACTTTCTTCACAATTGGTCTAAATCATTGAAGTAAAAGACACTCATATTTTAGACCGTTGGTTGACACTCATAGTATTATCAATGACAGCAAACACCTGCTAAGTTTCATTAACTCATTCAAAGACAAATTACACTCCGAAAAGAAATCCTACCATAAAATTTCCCATATAAGCACTAAAACACATCTTTGGTACATTAAAATACATTCATGCATTATCTAAATCAGCAACCCAACTAAATTATACATTCATACCTTGAGCAGGAGTAGAAAATCCTTCCACGATAATCATGTGTTGATACTTAATCCTACTCTAAAAAACGCACACAACAAATTGCATTACACTTTAGTGTGTGCGATAAGATAATAAAATTGCAAAAACCACTAACATGTTGCACTATAGTGAGGATAACAACAAAGTTAGTAATAACATCAAATAAGAAAACTTCATATTAAAACTAAAGGGGTGTTTGGTTATACTTATTAAAGGTGCTTATTTGCTTATTCAATTACTATAACACAATAAGTGTATGACAAAGCTATAAGCTTTTTTTAGAAGTTTAGTGAAAAAACCCTTAACTCACAATTAATTCTATTATAGCTTAGTGTGTTTAGTGTGAAAACACAAATATTAAGTGTAGAAGTTTTCAATAAAACATAAAAAAGAGTTGCTAAAAGTTGGTGTGTATAACAAAAAAGTTAAACCATAAAAAAAGTTACTAAATACTATCAGCTAGATAAAGCGTAAGCCAAAGTTCTATTGAAGTCTCTTTCAGATTCTATTCAGAAGCAAAAAGAGGTTTACACATAAATCATAAGTATAGAATAATGGTTGTATCTAATATCCGTGATTACCAACTCAATAACATTATTACAGTATAATAACGTAATAACTTAATTAAAACTATATATTCTTGTTGAATAATTCTCATGTACATACTTTTAATTCATTTACAAAGGCCAACTATTACTTTTATTATTTATTTATTTATTTATTTTTTGATAAATTATCACGTCAATGAATAAAGTTACTTTATCACCTACGTTTTTTTTTTAGGAGGTGATTGTTATCAAATAAGGACTGTGATGCGTGCATTTTTTTTATATAATTTAAGGAAAACACCTTCTATATTAAACAATGACTATCTAACCCATGTGTTTGTTTGTTTGTTTTTTTTTTAATAATTAGCTTTGTATAACGCTTTTAACTGGCAGGCATGTTGAGGTTGAGGTTGTTGTTTAACTTTAACTATTGATATCATATTGTACAAAATGTGTGAATTTTGTAGCACATAATGAGCGTTGATATAGTTAAAATATGCTCCGCAAAGTTTTTAAAATGTTTTTATGGATATTCATATACAAAATTTAAATAACAATTTCATGAGTCATTGTTATAAATAGAATCGCGTATATTTATTTTCATATCATAGTATCGTGCTTACCATTTGATATTTATATTCCCGTTACTAATAATTTAGCCGTATTTCAAACCCGTGTACGTATAAATTAAACTTTTAAATAGTAACATGAATCCTTATTTAAAAAAATATTATAATAAATGAAAGTTTAAAACTAACATTATTTTAAAAAAAATATTTAACATATATTAAAACTAATTCGCATATTTACCGAATTTTGGTAATTTTAATGAATGAAAGTCTAAAAACTAAGACTAATACTTATGTAATTTTAAACAAAGTTAATATTATAAAGTAAGGGGGTATAAAGTGTAAGGGGTAATTTGTGTTTTTTCTAAAGTTATTAAGAAACATGGAAACTTATAATTTTACACTTTACTCTATATAAATTATTTAAAATTCAACCACTAAAGTTTTATTAATTACTTCATCTTTTTTTAAGTTTTTGTTTTCATAAATTTGACACTTATATTTTTATGCATTTTTTTCTTAACCAAATTTCTCCACCAAATTTATTAAGTTTGACCAAAATCAAGTTAATTTTGACTTTCTATTGACCAATCACGTTGCTCGATTTCGCCTACGTAGCAAAATCGAGCTCTTCTATTGGCCCAATTATTTTTTCAATGAGAAGCGATTTGCAAAAACACTCCGAAATGATGTAATTCTTTTATTATATAAAAGATAACCATTGACATAAACATGTACAAAAGAAATACGAATTTAAAATTTTGATATGCTAAATTATATACATGATGTTATTTTTGTCACCATTAATTTGAATATAAATATATAAATCATTTACATACTTACAACATTCATTATTTATGTAAAACCATGTCGGAGGTGTTATAAGTTTCAAAAGATTTCATCTTTAAATTTGCACCCTTACATAATAAATTAATATGAATATTTATATGTGATTAATTATATAATGTATGAATTAATCAATATGACAATCATATATATATTCTAATAACAACTAAATCAACATTATGTCATATTTGAATATTATATAGTGTTTTCGTTTTGAAATCAAATTAAATCCGTATTATTTTTATGCCACTTTGTACTTATATTGTATACAATTCTCGTACCTAATTGTCAGATACAATGTTTTAGTTTACTAAAAGTTTATTGTGATATGGAAGTTTATCTTTGTATATTTTTATATATTATTACAATAATATATGTTACATATTGTACTTTATATTTTATCAAATAGTTTAAACTTGATCGGAGTATAATTTATTTTACTAATTTGTGCTCTCCTGTCATTTAAACATGTGATTAAGATGTTTCAATTACTGTTTAATTCATGTATCCAAGTTGTCCGAGTTAAATGAGTATAATCTAATTTTTAATATTATCTTCATTTGATATAAATTTATGAAAGGTTAAATATATAAATAGACCAAAATTTTTTCACAAAACATGAAAATTATAAATAAATGGAATCTTTTATATAATAAAATAAAACCTCTATTGGAATTTTTCATTTCAAAAAAATCAATTCATACCTTATTTAGTAATAATTGTATTTAAAAAAAAGATTATTTTCTTATTAGGTAACATTTTATATTTATCCATAACACAAGTAGAAGATAAATAAAAAAAATATAGATAATATACAATTAACAATAGGATTAAAAATTTTAAATAATTATCTTTAATAATAAAAAATTATAATTAAAAATCATAAATCAAACAAAACAAATATTAAATTATTTGTTTTTTAATAAATAAAAATATATGATTAAAAAAAATTTAAAAAACCGCGCGTGCACGGACATTATAACTAGTGTATATTAAAATTTATTTCATTTGGAAGGAGTCATAAACAATTGGTTATGCGGAGACCACCAAAACATATACTACTAATATTTCATGGAATATTTTTTTATGTGACTTGAATCATGCCAGCATGCACTAAAGAAAAGTCACTTATTTTGTAAGTTAGTAATCTTATATATAACAAGAGTAAAACTATGAATTTTGAAATCAAGTCGTATGTTTAGTGAATAAAAGTCAAAAATTGGCTTTAATATGATCAAATATATCTAAATATCATCTAGCAAAATAAGTATATATAAAAACACATGTTTTAGTTTTGTAAAGAAAAAAAACTGTGAAAATGCATAGAGGGGTAAATACATTCCATTTTAAAAATAATCGGTTATGCGGAGACACCAAAACATATACTACTAATATTCCATGGAATATCTTTTTTATGCAACTTGAATCATGCCATCATGCACTAAAGAAAAGTTACTTATTTTGTAAGTTAGTAATCTTATATCTATACTACATATACATATAAAGAAAAAAATGATCAATCTTGAAAAAATGGTCAATATTAAAAAGTGAAAATCTTGAAAAATTTTATAAAAGAAAATTATGAAATATAATTAATACTCTTATTAAAACACCCCATTACTTAAAAGTACAATGATTTATTCACATTGTATAACAAATTAAAAACATATCTACCAAATTAAATACAACCAATTAATACAAATCACAAACCGGGTTGACCCGGGATGCTTCAAACCAGACGGGTTGAACCGGTTTAATTTGACCCGTTTTCGACCCAACCTAGCAAGTTGACCTGGTTTAAATCGACCAATTTTTCGACCGGAACGGTTCACCCGGTTGAACCACCCGGGTCGAACTGGGGTTTCAAGACATTATGTTTAATTCCTAAATATTCAAACTTTTATTATTTTTCATTTACAACCTTTAAACTTTTTTTTGATGAATAAACTATTTGTCGAATAAACTATTTGTCGCTATAAAGAATGTATGGTCAAATCTTGAAAAGTGAAATCTTGAAAGTTAAAGGTGAGAGAAATGCATAGTATAATTAATACTCTTATTAAAACAACCCATAACTTTAAAGTACAATAATTTATTCACATTGTACAACCAATTAAAAGTATATATATCAAATTAAAAACAACCAATTAAAACACCCATTACTAAAGTACAATAAAAATTTCATAATATACAATTTAAACAAGCTACAACATAATCTAAATATAAAATAATTAACACAGTAACTAATGTTATTTTACACATTATACAAATTAATAAAACACACAAAGCTTCATACAAGTTAACAAGTTGATGGTACATATAGTTTTGAAAACTGGACCGGACCAACGGGTTCAACCGGGAACCTGTGTCGGCACCGGTTCGTCTAACTAATAAAAGCCATACAAAAACATATATTTCAAAATGAAACTATTAATACACATCGAAAACCAGGTTGAAATAGGATGCTTCAAACCCGACGGGTTGACCCGGTTTAATTTGACCCGTTTTCGACCCAACCCGTCGGGTTCACTCGATTTAAATCGACCCATTTTTCGTCCAGCAGGTCGAACCGGGTTTCAAAACATTATGTTTAATCTCTAAATCTTCAAACTTTTATTATTTTTCGTTTATAACCCATAAACTTTTTTTATCACTAAACGATCAGTCGCTATAAAATCCCGTTGCTATGCACGGGTACTCGTCTAGTATATAACAAGAGTAAAACAATGAATTTGAAATCAAGCTTTATGATTAGTCAATAAAATTAAAAAATTGGCTTTAATATGATCAAATATATCTAAATATCTCTAGCAAAATAAATCATATATAAAAACACATGTTCTAATTTTTTAAAGAAAAACACTGTGGAAACGTAAAGAGAGGTAAATACATTCCATGTTTAAAACTTAGGTTTCTTGTATCAAATAACCGATAAAGTATGATGCAATCTGATAAGTGACAATAATAATTCTACAACAGTAATAATAATAGAGAACATGAAAGAAAACTTATCAACACAATGCAAGTATAAACACTAGACAATAAATAAAAGGGAGATCAAAATGGACACAATGATTTATAGTGGTTTGACACGAAACTTCACTTCGCCCCACTCCACTCACTCGAGAGTTTCTTCACTAGTTCAACAAGTATAAACATTAGACAATAAATAAAAGTGTGTTTTTGACTAACCAATAATGTCTAAATTTACAAGTATTTATGCAAGTTTACTTAATCAAAAAACAAAATGATTTGATCTCTTTACCAAAACAAAATATGATTTCCTTTAATAAGATTTATGTGAACCGTGTAAAGTCAAATTTGAATTTAATCCACAAATAGATTAAATATTTTTAACCTTTGTTAATTTTATAAAGTGTGTTTAACTAACAAACTTAATTTCCCATTTACAAAATGTGTTATGAGACAGTAGTGTGGATAAACGACTTAATGACTCTAAACTAAATTTTAAGCATTCTTGATGGTTTGATCAAAATACATCTTAACAAACATATTCAAACATGTGCTGAATTACGAGAAGACTCTAGACATCGAAGATGAGAAGTGGTGAGGAATATATGTTTTGATGATTCATGATTACGAGTAACTTACGCATTTTACATTATATATTATAAGTTGCATATTTGTCATCATTAAAACATAAGAGACCATTTAGTTTAATTATTTTCATATTTGCACTAACAAACACATTATAAAAGAGAGGATAATTAATAAAACTTTAGTTGTTAAATTTCAAGTAAATTATCTGAACTTAAGTAAATTATCAATTTCCATATTTTTTTATTACTTTATAAATTTGATAAATGAAAATAAATATATAAGATTGTACATAAAGCAACGAGGCATGTGATTCCTCTTTAAAGTTTGAATAACGATATCCAAAAAATCACACATAATGAGATAGAAATAAATATACAATATTGTAGACAGAGTAACATGCATAATGAAAAACACGAAATAATAAAATTTTAATAAGGATTCCTCTCTAAATGTTAGGAATACGATTATTCATATGAAGACTCGGTCACCCCGAGTATAGTTTAGCATATTGTAGCTCGTAGTAATTATCATATTAGTTAGTACGTAGTGTAGTATTAGTCAGTATTTGTAGAGTCGGGTCGGGTCTCTTACCCACTGTCAGCCCGCTCTACAGCCCGTTTCAAGGGGCGTATCCATTGTAACTATATATACCCTTTTCCACCCATGGGAAAGGGTTGGACCTTCACTTGCAATCTAACATTCAACAAGGTTTCTCATACAAGGCTCCCACTTCTCTCATCTCATTCTCTCTCTAACATCTCACTAGAAACTACATCTTTAATCATCACAAATCACTTAACCATCCATGTTCATATATTAGAGTTTATTACAATTGGTATCAGAGCCATGGTTCTATCCTAGGATTCATGATATGCTCGAATTTATAGTATGGTTTGTGGTTTTAGGGTGGTTCGACTTCTTCTAGTGGTTTTCACATGAGTTTGATCTCGTTAGGTGTTTATCTCGACATTTTTCTTGTACTTTCTTGTTTATTAGTTGTGTAGACACCTTGTTGTAACCTTGGTTTAGTCATTTCATCACTTGGGTGGACATTGGTGGCATTTCGAGTACTATTTCTTGCCAGCGAGTTGGTACCTCTTGGTAGAGGGTTAGCAGTTGTGTGTAGCGAGTTGGGGTTAGAGATTTGGCGGTTTGCTATTTTGGGACATATGGACAAATCGCTACGCTAGTGACACTTATGTCTCATTCCTAGCGAGTTGTCAGGTTTAGGTTGTAGCGAGTTGGCATTGGCGAGTTGAGCAGTTAGCGTATTGCCAGATAGCAAGTTGATATCTAGCGAGTTGAGGCTTCAGCGACTTGAGAATAGCGAGTTGAGCAGTCAGCTTTTTGTCAGATTAGCGACTTATCCATTGGCGAGTTGTACAGTTAGCGTATTGTCAGATAGCGTGTTGACAGTAGCGAGTTGTCAGGTTTTGGTAATAGAAAGTTGATAATCAGGGAGTTGATTCTTGTCTAGCGAGTTAGTGCAGGTGTGTGGCGAGTTGAGTTATTTCAGTGACTTGGTACTTGTAGCGAGTTAAAGCCTTAGCGAGTTGTGATTATCTTAGCGTGTTAACATTTGTGAAATTTGTGAGCTGTAGCGGCTTAAGTTGTTACATCTACTCCTTCAGTAACTTGACGTTGTGAGACTATTCCTACAACTTGACTTGTTATTACAATAGTAACTTGACGTTGTGAGTTTAATCTTACGATTTGACTTGTTTTCTGAGAAGTGATTGTAATTCGACTTGTTGCAACAAAACACGAATCTCACGTGTGTTTAACAGCTTGATACGTGTAACTACTCAGTCTTCACAGCATGGCAAGCACTGCATCGGATGACATTCAGGCAGCAGGATCGGATACTCGTCCTCCTATGCTGGACAGGACCGACTATGAATCATGGGCACAAAGGATTCGTCTATACTGCTTGGGTAAGGAAAATGGTGTGAACATCCTGAAATCCATTGATAATGGACCTTTCATCATGGGGACAACCATAGACACTATCGCAGCTACTGATGACAATCCTGCGGCAGTTGGTCCAGAAAGACCTCGTATCTACGATGATCTTTCTGATGAAGAAAAGAAACGCTATGATGCTGACATCAGAGCTTCGAATATTGTCATTCAAGGACTTCCTAAAGATGTCTATAAACTCATCAACTTTAACACAGATGCGAAAGCAGTTTGGGATAATGTGAAGATGCTTCTTGCAGGATCTGAGCTAACCAAAGAAGATAGGGAGTCTCAGCTGTATGATGAATTCGAGCACTTCAAAATGAATCCAGGTGAAAGCATCACTGACTACTACGTCAGATTTCACAAGCTAGTCAATGACATGAGAGCCATCAAGATGACAATGCCTAACATTCAGCTCAATTCAAAATTCGTGAATAACATGGCACCTGAATGGGA
>JARVZY010006824.1:0-25267 GCA_030686995.1 Artemisia argyi | reverse complement strand
TGCAAACTTTGTGCGTTTTTCATCTGTTTTTGGTATTTTTGCATTTGAAACATGTAAAACACTTTCCTGGGATATTTTCACTATTTTGATTCATTATTGAGTGTTTTTAGATGTTTTGGCAGCTAAGAAATGGTAAAAATGATGAGTATTTACACACTCATCACTGACATATGTGAAGAGGAGGGTCTGAACGCAGTCTCGGTAAAGTATATTGGAGGCATGAAGGTGTTGATGATCTTCGAAACAGTGAAGGAAGCCAATGATGTTCTAAGCTCAGGACACCAAAGTGTCTCGAGGTGGATAAATAACATACAGAGATGGGACTCAAACTGTAAAACGGGGCAACGTTTGGCTTGGATTTACATTGAAGGGTTGCCTCTATCGGTAAGGTGCTCAGAGGCTTTCTCCAAGATTGCATCATTATTTGGAAAAGTTATTGTCCCTGACGAATGTCCAATTGATTCCCCACAACTGGTACTTGGAAAAGTGTGTATTCTCACGTCGCAAAGACCTTGGATAAACGAAATTGTGGATGTTAGTGTTGATGGGAAAGTGTGCGAAATTCATGTGTTTGAAGCTCGTGATATTCCATGGCGTAATAAGAAATTGGATTTGAAGGCCGACTCATACTCGGAATCTGAATCTGATTTTTTTGCTAGATGTCAAATGGATGGTTTTTCCGATGGCACTTCAACCGGAGAAGAAGACTCAAAATATGATTCGTCATCACCTCGGCCGATGAACAAAGAGGGTGATGAACCGTCAGCACAATTTTCAGAGGCATGCGCACCTGACTCTGTTTCCAAGTGCCAGAAGTTGGCGGATACAATTATGAAGGGATCCATGGGGCCTAATTCAAAATTTAAAGTTCATGGGTCATTCTTAAAAAGTCTCTTTAAGTCCTGAAGTTGGGCCTGCTATCAACAATGATAATGGGCATTTTACGGGTACTGAAGGTCTGCCCTCAAATGTAAAAGTCAAAGGATTAAATAAGTCAAACGATAAACCTACCAAGTATAAGAAAGTGTACACCAGACGTCCTAATTTCAAGGTTCAAAATGCGGTAAAAAACTATAGAACAAAGAGGTGTTTTCGTTCAATGAAACTCAAGGATATTATTCAATCCATGGGAGATTCAAAGAAAAAGAAGAAGGCTAAAGAAACGTCGAAGTGTAGTATGATGCCTTCAAGAACAGAATTGGGTGTTTCAGATTCTGAGTCAAACCTCGCTCCGTTCTCGAGTTCATTTTTAAAAGGAAAGGAAAAGAAATGATAAGAAATTGAAATTTTATTGTGTTCTTGAGTTTTTCTTAGATAGAAAGGAAAGGAAACACAAAGGAAATGAAAGGAAAATTCTTATCATTTTCCTATGGGAATTTTCCGCCCAAATATGGGCGGATTTGGATGGAAACAATTCTACACCCGCACTTTCTAGTATATAATAACCCGTATAACTTTCAATACTTACTCATATTCGACTCTTATGAGAAAATGAACATATTTAAAAGTGCATAAATGTAATTATGTTTTTTTTTTTTTCTTTCTTTTCTTCCCAATTCGAGAACACAACATTATTTCTTTTCCTTTCATTTCATTTCAACTCGAGAACATGAAATATAAAATCAACTTTCTTTCCTTTCCTTTTCCTTTCTTTTCTCTTCTTTTCACATCATTTCTATCCCCACCTAGGAAAACTCGAGAACGCAGCGTAAAAGACTTCATCTAAGAAATCAGAAATTACAAGATGTTGTTGTTGAATCTGATGATTCTTCAAAAGAGGTTTCCGAGGAAGTGAATCAGACTATGGCAGTTGGCAACTCTATTGGGTTTTTGATGAAAGAAGCAACTAAAGAGGTAAGGCAGGTTATTAACAGTATGGTGACACCATCTTATTCCCAATGAATTTATTGTCATTAAATGCATGTGGAATTATGGATGGTGTAAAGAGAAATTGGATAAAGGAGATTAGGTGTAGCTCAAAAGTTAACTTTATGGGAATTCAAGAATCAAAAGCCAAAGAGGTTAATGAGATCACATTTCAAGCCTTGTGGGGGTCTGGAGATGTTGATTTTGTTTATAAACCTGCAGATGGTCTATCCGGAGGTATTATAAATATATGGGACAGGAGTTGTTTCACTGTAAAAGATAGTTATGCAGGAGATGGATTTATAGCAATGATAGGAAAGTGGGTTGGAATTAATGGGGATCTTGTTGTTGCTAACGTTTATGCACCACAAAATCCTTCAGAGAAGAAGAAACTTTGGGACAATTTAAAGGTTATTAGGAGAAACACAGAGGGTCATTGGTTATGCTTTGGCGATTTTAATGCTATACGGGATGTATCAGAATGCAAGGGCATACATTTCAACCCAAGAGTCTCACGGGAGTTCAATCAATTCATACTTGATTCTGAGCTAATTGAAGTCCCTCTAGGAGGTAGGAATTTTACTCGAATTACTAGAGATGGAAAAAAATGAGTAGATTGGATCGTATTCTTATCTCTCCCGATGTTATTGAGTTTTGGCCTAAAATACATGTCACGGCTCTTCCAAGGCGATATTCGGATCACTCTCCTCTGTTGTTAGAAACAAATTATGAAGATTTTGGTCCTATCCCATTTAAGTTTTACAATGTTTGGCTTCAATATGACTCTCTGGATCACATTGTGGTGTCGACTTGGAACAACGCTAACAATCATTCCCGTCCAGAGATTACATTTTGCAGAAAACTTAAATCAGTAAAAGTAGCTGTAAAAGATTGGTACAGAAAGTTAAGAGAATCATTTTCGTGTGAGAAATCCATTTTGGTGAAACATCTTGAGGATCTTGATGTGAAAACGGATTGTGGTTTGCTATCAGAGCCTGATCTTAACAGAAAAAGTGAGGTGCTGAAACGCCTTTTTGAACTTGAGGATGAGTATATATCATCTTTAAAACAAAAGGCTAGATGTAAGTGGACTATCGAAGGAGACGAGAATACAAAGTTTTTCCATTCAGTCATCAACGGGAGGAATATGCATCAATCGATTCATGGTGTTATGCTTAATGGAAACTGGACTACAAATCTGAGTTTAATCAAACAATTTTTCTATGATTCCTTTTCTTCAAGATTTAAGGAGGTTCTAGTCACCAGACCTCGGTTTGAAAGTCTAAAGTTTAAGAAGATATCAGAACATGAACGTCTAAGCCTAGAGAGACCTTTTAAAATGTCTGAAGTTAAGAAGGCTATTTGGGATTGTGGAAGCGATAAGTCTCCAGGACCAGACGGATTTACATTCAAATTCATTAAACATTACTTGGAACTCATAGGTGAAGAAATTCTACAAGCGATCAAGTTTTTTGGCTCGTCCTGTTCCATTGCAAAAGGGTGTAATTCTTCCTTCATATCTCTAATTCCTAAGGTATTAAATCCGATTCATCCTCAAGATTTTCGTCCCATCAGTCTTGTGGGGTGTTATTACAAAATAATCTCAAAGGTGTTAGCTAACCGATTAAAAGTGGTCCTAAACTCTGTTATTAGCAATGTTCAATCTGCATTTATTACTGATAGGCAAATTTTTGATGGACCATTGATAGTGAACGAAGTAATTTCTTGGGCTAAAAAAGCTAATAATAAAATTATGATTTTCAAAGTTGATTTTGAAAAAGCTTTTGATTCAATAAATTGGGGCTTTATTGATGATATCATGATGCAAATGGGATTTGGTACTCTCTGGAGAAATTGGATTTGAGCTTGTTTGGATTCTGGTTTTTCATCCATCCTCGTTAATGGTAGCCCAACACCAGAGTTTAAACTTTCCAAGGGCCTCAGACAAGGAGACCCACTCTCTCCTTTCCTCTTTATCATAGCTATCGAAGCTCTTCACATAGCTATGTTGGAAGCGAGGGAGAAACAAATTTTCCAAGGTATAAAGCTGGGGGAAACTACTATTTCTCACTTACAATTTGCTGACGATGCAATATTTCTTGGTGAATAGTCTAAGCAAAACGTTCTAAATCTCATCAGAATCTTAAGATGTTTCCAGGTTGCATCGGGATTAAAAGTTAACCTTTCAAAAGGTCGTCTAATTGGGGTAGGTCCGCGGGTGGAAGAAATCAGAATGTTTGCTAGGGTTCTAAAATGCAAAAGAGGGGTATTACCATTTAAATATCTTGGGGTGCCAGTCGGTGCAAATATGAGGAAAGCATCTAGTTGGGAACCGATCATATCTAAATTCCAGTCAAAACTTTCCTCATGGAAGGCTAAGATGTTATCATTTGGAGGAAGACTAGTTCTTATTAAGTTTGTTATGTCGAACTTACCCGTCTACTTCTTCTCGCTCTATCGGGCTCTGAGTAAAGTCATTAAATATCTTGATCGTATCCGGATGAATTTTTTTTGGGGTGGGAGCCTCGAAAATAAAAAAATATCTTGGATTTCATGGAAAGATGTTACCGCTCCCTTAAAAGAAGGTGGTGTCGGAATTGGGTCTTTAGATGCTTGTAATATTAGTCTTTTAGCCAAATGGTGGTGGAGATGGAAAACCGAAGATCTAGCGTTATGGAAACAGGTTATACATGCGATCCACGGGCCTATCGAAGGAGAAACTATAAGTAAAGGTACATGGGCTAATATAAAAAAGCTTGACCAGGAGCTTCAACAGTATAACATCCCTCTAAAATCTCTTTTCACTCGAATAGTCGGAAAAGGAGACTCGGTTAATTTTTGGAAAGATGATTGGCTTGGTGATTTCAATCTTGCTAGTATGTTTCCTCGGTTGTATACTCTAGAGATTGAAAAGGAATGTTCTTTAAATGAGAGGCTTATTCGGGTGGGTGATTTTCAATCTTGGAATTGGAATTGGAGGCGGGATCTAAGAAGTGGGCGGGAGACATCTGAGTTTGATCACCTAATTGAGGTGGTTCAAGATGTGACCTTGTCAGATCTCCCAGACTCATGGAGGTGGTCTCTTGAAAAGTCAGGTAAATTCACAGTTAAATCTTTTCGCTCTAGAATCGAGAAGCAAATATTTCAGTCTTCTAATCATTCCACTAGATGGGTAAAGTTGGTTCCAAAGAAGGTCAATATTATGGTGTGGAGAGCCACTCGAGACAGGTTAGCCACTAGAGTTAATCTTGATTCAAGAAACATCGATTTGCACTCAATACTATGTCCTCTTTGTGACTCTGAAACTGAATCTATGGAGCATTTGATGGTGTATTGTTCCTGGTCTAATGTTATATGGAATAAGGTTTTTCAGTGGTCGGGATTTTGTTTGCCACAAGATACGGGTGGGAACGCTTTTTTGAACATAATTGATTTCGTTCGGAATCTAAGCCCAAGAATAAAAGCTTCTTTTAAGCCTCTTCAGTTAAGATGCTTTGTAGCTGTCTTATTCACATCAGCATGGGTTATGTGGAGAAGTCGAAATCGTAAGGTGTTCACGGATAAATCTCAATCTAGCGTCGAGGTCTTCAAGGAAATTCAACAATTATCTTACAATTGGATAAGCTGTAGATGTAAAATCTTGTCTATAAACTGGGATGTTTGGATTGATAATCCTCTAGAAGCATGTATAGACTCTATTAGTTAAGTCTTTTGTATCTAGCTCCTTGCTAGCTTCTTTCTCTTTTAATAATATCCGCAGTTCAAAAAAAAAGGTAGCAAGCTAAGTAGTGCTGTTAATTATCATTTTCCAGTATATATATTAGATATCTTATAGTATTGGATGGGTCAAAAAGGTGTTATGGTTAAAACATGTAGCTTTGGATTGTCATTATACACTTTGTATCGAAATCTTCTTAAAAGGTATACGCATAGCTTATCAAATACTGTATGATCTTCAGGCAACTTTTGACCCATTTGCAATCGCCCCTTCAGTTAAATACTTTCACTGTACTTGTTTGGCCCGTTAGAGAGAACAAATTACTCAAATTGAACTATCTGTTAGCAAATGAGTTAAAGTGCCACTTCCTATGTTTAAAAGTATACTGTTATCTTTAGTGTCTCTATTAGACTTAGTAATATCAGTTTATTCTTGATGGTGATGCAGATATCGCTAAAAAGTTGCTAGAGAAGTGCCCGGATCTAGCTAATAGGAAGAACATTAATGGATCCTTACCGTTGCATGTTGCTTGCAGAAAAGGGCAATTGGAGATTTCAAACGTTCTGTTAGGAATGGACCGCGACCAAGCTTTGCAGTTTGATAACTATGGCTACACACCTTTGCACTTAGCTGCCATAAATGGTCACTTAACCATCCTAGAGGAGTTTGCATCCACAGCTCCTTCATCCTTTGAGCTTCAGTCAAAACACGGAGAAAATGTGTTCCATCTAACCATGAGATTCAATAAACTGGATGCCTTCAAATACGCAGATGGTGTCCTCAAAGGCACAGACCTGTTTTACCAACTTGACAAATTTGGCAATACTATTCAACATCTTGCACAGATTAGAGGTTTTCCCCAGGTGTGTGTGTGTGTGTTTTTTTTTTTTTTTTTTTTTTTTTTTTTCTTTTTCTATATGCTTTTCACTAGCAATAGTAAACTCGCTAGTGCTAGTCCTTGGATCAAAAGTCAAACTAGTTCTAGAGCAGTTCACTTCAGATGCTTTTATAATTCTTTGTTAAACCTGATGCCCTAAAATCTTTTGGGGCCTTGTGGGGTCTCACTTTGCACACACACTCAACGACGGCACTAGTAAGTTGTTTAGTCAAATTTACTTTGGTTTGTGTCACTAACTACACGTTCATTGCAGTTCGCAGAATATATGAGTGAAACAAAAGAGCAAATTGATCATCAAGAGTCTGAGAAGAATCAAACTGAGTTGGCAATTACAGCCGAGACTGTTGTCAGTCACATTCATCTGCCAGAAAATTAAGTAGAAACAGTTACACTTGAAGGTGCAGCACACTCATTCTTGGAACTCGAGATAAACAGAAACACTAGTTTTGCAAGCGAAACCACTACTGTAGAAGAATCACAGAATAAGTCTCCTAAGAATCAGCCAAAACGAGAACATCTTGAACTACACAGAGAAGCACTACAAAATGCAAGGAACACAGTGACACTAGTGAATATCTTGATAGCAACAGTGACATTCGCAGCAGGTATGAACCCACCTGGTGGGGTCTATCAAGACGGGCCTCTAAAGGGAAAAGCAATAATGGGCAAAAAACGAGCTTTCAAAATCTTTGCAGTCAGCAATCACATTGCACTATTTGTATCCCTTTGCATCGTTGTAGTCCTAGTCAGCATCATCCCTTTTAGAAGGAAACCACTAAAGATGATACTAGCAGCAGCTCACAAGGTCACATGGGTGGCGTTATCATTCACGGCTGTGTCCTATGTAGCTGCAACTTGGGTTATCATGCCAACGCCTTACGAGAATCACAGAATGAATTGGATCCTAGCAGCTTTATTGACTATCTGCGCGGGGACACTTCGATTTACCTTTTTTGGGCTAGGAGTTATGCTTATGAAGCATCAGTTGAAGAAGTACAAGTGGAAGAAGGGAAAGTTGCAGTTGATGAAGAAAAATGCTCGTGAAGTTCGACTGAAAAATCTTGATAACCTCTCGCTGTCAACAAATTCAGATGTTTATAGTTACCGGAAGACAGGATTTCATGCTCTTTGATTTTAGTGCTAAGACTATAAACCGAACTAAGACCAGCCACACGTTATCAGTGAGATAGATAATGGATTAGCATATAACTAGTGGTAGTTCTAGTTTCTGTTACTAATGCTCAAAAGAATGATACTGGTTATTAGCAATTTTAAAACCATGTATATTACCATTTTGTAAAAATGTTAATGTGTAAGAATTTAATCATGCATCGCTTATTAAGTGATAATTTGATGTTTGGATGAAACAGATTATGTCATATTAAATTATCAGAAGTCAGAACTTAGTAATTAGCTACTTAGCTTAAATAAAACATTATACAAAAGATAATGTTATATAGCCTTTAGATAATTACTCTCACTGTGTTTGTTTGGCCCGTTAGAGAAAACAAATAACTCGAATTGACCCATATGTAAGCAAATGAGTTATAGTTGTCACTTGTTACGTTTAAAAATGTACTATTATCTTTAGCGCCTTTATTAGACCTAGTGATATCAGTTTATTGTTGATGGTGATGCAGATATCGCTAAAAAGTTGCTAGAAAAGTGCCCGGATCTAGCTAATAGGAAGGACATCAATGGATCCTTACCGTTGCATGTTGCTTACAGAAAAGGGCAATTGGAGATTTCAAAAATTCTGTTAGGAATGGACCACGACCAAGCTTTCCAGTTTGATAACGATGGCTACACTCCTTTGCACTTAGCTGCCATAAAGGGTCACGTAATGATTCTAGAGGAGTTTGCATCCATAGCTCCTTCATCCTTTGAGCTTCGGTCAAAACATGGAGAAAATGAGTTCCATCTAACCATGAGATTCAATAAATTAGACGCCTTCAAATACGTAGATGGTGTCCTCAAAGGCACAGACCTGTTTTACCAACTTGACAAATTTGGCAATACTATTCAACATCTTGCACAGATTAGAGGTTTTCCCCAGGTGTTTTTTTTTTTTTTTTTTTTTTTTTTTATTATTATTATCTTGACAAATTTGGCCTTACGAGAATCACAGAATGAATTGGATCCTAGAAGCTTTATTGACTATCTGCGCGGGGACTCTTGGATTTACCTTTTTTGGGCTAGGAGTTATGCTAATTAAGCATCAGTTGAAGAAGTACAAGTGGAAGAAGGAAAAGTTGCAGTTGCTGATGACAAATTCAGATGTTAATACTTGCCGCAAGTCAAATGCAGATTCAGATGCTCGTGAAGCTCCACCGAAAGATATTCCAAAGTTCGGGGAATGGGAAAATTCAGATGCAGATTCAGATGTTGGTAGTCATGGCGGGACAGGATTTCATGCTCTTTGATTATAGTGCCAAAATTATAAACCGAATTAAGACTAGCCACTCGTTATCAGTGAGATCATCATATAACTAGTGGTAGTTTGTCGTCGATTCTCTTTTTAGTTTCTGTTAATTACTAATGCTCAAAAGAATGATACTGGTTATTTGCAATTGTTTGCCTAGGAAATTTCTGTTATCAATTATCATAGGCCACAATGTAACACATTATCTAGTACACCGTATTATAAGGGCTGTAAACGAACTAAATATTCAATGAACAATTCATAAACTGTTCGATAAAAAGTCCATGTATTTATTAAATAAACGAACATGAACAATATTTTGCGTTCGTTTTGATAAATGACTGAACATAAATAAAAGTCGTGTCCATTCATGTATGTTCGTGAACGTTTGATTATACGTTCATTAACATTCGGTTATATTCATTTATTTGTTTATGTTTATATATCATATCTTTCAATTGTATACTTTAAAAATTGATTTGTTTAAAAAAAAAAAAACCCCTTGAAAAACAAAAATATTATGCATAATTTAATAAAGTTTATGTTTATTGTTTTACGTTCATTTACATTTGATTGTTTACGTTCATTTAGTATTCGTTTAATGTCTTATTTAATTAATGAATATGAACAACTTATTTTCTTAATAATCGAACATGAACAACAAAATTCGTCTGTTTAAACGTTCGTTTCTGTTTATTTATCCGGTTAAAATTAAACGAACGAATATGAACAAGGCCCGTTCATATTTGTCCGATTCGTTTACACCCCTAGCATCAAGCTAATTTTATTTTGGCTTCTAAAATCAAATAATTCTAATTAAACTGCAATAACAACATAAGAGCATCCACTATGATAAACCTTTATAAAGGTTTATAATTATGCCACATCACAAATACATAAACCTTTTAGATTTATAAACCTATTTCCACTATAGATAAACTTATTAAAGCTTTATAAATATATAGTATAACTCAATGCATTAAATTGTGAAAAGGTCTAAGATATTGGACCTCTTCATGTCATGTAAGCATGAAATTGATGTCCACTATGGTTAACAATATCATGGACCTCTTCATCTTTTTATAAACCTTTTTATAAACCACCATAGTGGATGCCCTAATAACACATTTTTTCTAACTAACGAGTGGTCCGTACTTTGTAGATACATTCAACAAAATGTAACAATATAACTTTTTGGAGTTAACTGCCATACAAATATTTAACAAAAAATGACATTGAGGTTTTGTACCATGTAACAATTGTTAAAATCTTAACTAGTCTTGAAGCGTTTAGAATTCAAAAGGTGGCCCATTAAACGTGAGTAATTATAAGTTAAAAAGTAACGGTTAATTAGTAAATATAGTAAAAGTCATCAGTCAAAACCCCACGTCTTCACTCTGTTCTCAAGTATAAAACGGAAAGAAGAGAAATGAAGAAGGGAAAGAAGAGAGAAAAGAAGAGGAGAGGAAATAAATTTTATTTTTTATTTTGTGTTCCCGAGTTGAAAAGAAAAGAAGGAGGATGTAAGCAAATTTTTTTTTTTTAAATCACTTTCTCTCCAAATCATCCCAATTTGGGAAGAAGATTAGGAGAGAAGTTTTGACATAATTTCCTTCCCTCTTCTCTTCTCTTCTTTCCAGAAAAAACTCTAGAATGCAACTTTTTTTAATTTCCTCTCCACTTCTCTTCTTTTCTCTCCAAATTAAAACTCGGGAACAGATCCCTATGCCCAGCTGATGGAAATAACTTCTTGATTGCAGGTAATAGACCCTGAAATTAAAATAAAACAGATAAGCGTGAAATTTGATTCAATGGGATAAAATAAAATAGATAAGTGTGAAATTTGATTCAATGTGATAAAATAAAACAGATTAGTGGAAATAACTTCTTGTATCTTCTGTCTATCTGTGATAAATGTGAAATTTGATTCAATGTTTAGCTCAAGATCATCTCCATGATTATTGAGGAACCACAACCATGAATGCATGTTTTATGACTCCACAATCCCATAAGCTACAGGGTAGATCTCATTGTTTGCATCCACATACACAATAGTAAGAAGTTGTCCTTCATATGGTGCTTTCATAAAGGCCCCATCTAAACCTAATTAAAAGATCTGTCTCACCAGCTCTAAAACCTTCTTTCAGTGCACCTAAAAACACATATATTCTCCTAAACATCTTTGTGTTAGACTATGGATCTTCATCCATGTACACATCTATCTTAACAGTGGTGTTTGGATTAGCATTCTTTAATTCCATAGCACAATCTCTCAAACAACCATACTGCAACACCGCATCACCTTTCAAAGTTTCCTCTGACTTAGATTTAGCCCTAAAAGCTTTATGCCTAGAAATACCAACTTGGAAATGTTTCTGCATATGATCTTTAAGTGCTTCAACTATGATATCTGGGTTTTTGGGTAACAGATCTATCACATGCTTCGTAAGAAAACTAGATGTGCAATGTTTTACCTTTCTAGAATGTAAACAAATATGTTCCTGTTCTAAAGACCTAACTTGCCATTTATCATTGACTGTCTTGGTTACACACACATGCCATTTGCATTTATGTTTGTCACCTACCTCTTCTGAAATTACATTCTTGCCCTTATCTCCCTTCTTTACCTTATTTTTTTTTACTTTATCCTTATTCTTTACTATAAAAGATTCATTTTGGCCCATTATCCATAGTGGGAAAAATTCCTACACACTTAGCCCTCACTCTTACCAAATCATTTTTCACAATTTCTATATTTTTCTTGTCTCAACTGAATATGCCTTTATCCTTTCCTTTACTTCCTCCCTATTAACAAATTCTTGTCCTAGAAAAAAATAGTTCACAATTCCACCCCTCATTAGAAGCAATTTCCTTTTTCCTCAATTTCCTAAGTGCAGCTCTTCTAACACTTCCACTGTCTTCCTCATCAAGTTCACTTTCATACATATCATAGTCAATAACCTCTAAGTCATCTTCATTGATATTCACTTCAGGTCTTTGAGGATCACCATCTGTTTCCCTTTCATCATCAGAAGTAATTGTAAACCTAAACCCTTCCATGTTGACATGTATTTGGTCTATAATGTGCTCATCATCCACAATGTCCACATCATTCTCATCATCACCTACATCAGTCTCATCTCCACCTACATCATTATCATCACCACCTACGTCAGTCTCATCTCCACCTACATCATTATCGTCACCACCTACATTAGTCTCATCTCCACCTACATTAGTCTCATCACCACCTACATTAGTGTCATCGCCACTAGTCTGCCCAACTTCATTATCTGCCAACCACTCTAGAGCTAAAGTCTTTATGCATTTAGGCAACCCTAGAAACTTCCTCTTTCTAGTGGTCTGTGGTACAACATGCAACTCTTCATCTAATTCCACTACTTCAACATTGTTATTCATCTCCCTTAGTTGAACTTTTTCTTTAAATGTAGGCATGTAATAACTTTCAACTGTGGTTTCACCATATTCAATGAAAACTTCAATAACCTTATTATCTTTTACAAATTGGGCAAGGTTAATAATATCATCATCAGAAGCCAAAGCCCTAAGTCCCAATCTAAATTCTTATTTGTTATCTTAAAGTGATAATTCATTATTTCCCTTGGATCATATTTCAACATCTTCAGTATTGAATGTATTGTGTCAATGGTAAATTGCTCAGTATCTAACAAATTAATGTACTGCACTTTACCCCCAAAATACCTACGCTTTGGTGTTTGTGTGAAAGTTCCACCATGAAAAAGCTTCATCGAAAACACTTTTGGATAATCAGCTGTTTTATAAAATAAATAAATAAATAAAGACAAAAATACACCGTTGGTCCCTAAACTTTCCATGAAACATCACAGGGCACCTTAACTTTTTAAAAACATCGTGTGGCGTCCAAAACTTGGGATTTTGAGGCCGATTGTGTCCCTCGGCCTGTAATAGGAACAACAACGTATTCCTGGTGAGGGCAAAATCGTCATTCACTGTAGCTATCTAGTTTTTAGCCGTTGTATATTGTCCCGGTTCCCTATATTACTGTGTCAAAATTATATTGTCACTCATGATCCTTTAATCTTTCCCCCAAAACCTTTCCTCCTTCAATATGGTACGCTGCTGGTGTGGTAAGCAAGCTATAACACGCACTTCGTAGACATTGGCCAACCCAGGGCGTCGATTCTATGCTTGTTCTGATAAAGTAAGTGCGTTTTAAGATTGATTGTATTACCTTGCTTTCGCAAGTAGCAAAGTACATTGTAACAATGGTGGTTCATTAACGAAATGTCATATTAATGATTAGGGGTCTTCTTGTCGGTGGATAAGATGGTATGATCCTGAAATGTGTGCACATTCAAGAATGATCATACCAGGCCTTTTGAGGGGGAGAAATGAGCTCCAGGAAAGATTAGAAGTTGCTCAAGGTGATGTGTGGAAGTGGAAGATTTACCTGGTGCTCAGTTGGATATTGTTCTTGATTGTTTATGCACTTGGTTAACTTTTTAGCTTTAAAGTATGATGGCCGTGTTTTGTGTTTTGTGGAAAATTTAATTACTTGTTAGGCTACCTTGGTAGTGTTAGAACCTTTACCAAAACTATTTTGTACTAGTATGTTTTATCTTTAGATTGTATTAAATGGTAGTAAGATTGTCTCCAACATGGATATGAAGTTTGGTTCTTTTTCTGAGTTTACGTTATGGGTATATATGCAGATGCATAGAAATTTGGTTATAATTGACTTTGAATAGCCAACATTCTTTTGAAGTTTTAGTTTTGGTTAGTTTTGCCTGCATCATTTTGTAGTAGCATATTATGCAGTCATATAGTTAGATATAACATACGTTGCACACAACATACATATTTTAGAGACAATTACAATTGGATATAATTCCAAATGCATAAATTTCATAATTTTTGAAGCATGATAATCAGAGTACATAACTTGTTCATAGTTAACATAAATAAATATTGTCTACTTCATTAGCATAACATAAAGAAAGCCCTATGGTGAGGGCATCATTCTATCCATTAAAGCCTGCTGCCTAGTCACTCTTCTGGTAGTATGCTGGGATGAAATAGAAACTGCTTGCACATTACTTGAATGGACCTGAGATTGAGACTGTGATTGATCTTGCTGCTGGGATTGACACTGGGATTCATCAATAGGTTGATCTTGACTCTAAGATTGAACACCTGCAATTTAATCTTGTTTCTCTGTTGCAACATCATGAGTACCTTGATCTTGAATTCCAGATTGCACACAAGTTCCTTCAACTGCAACATCTTGACTTTCATCAACACCTGTACCTTCATCTTGTTTATCTGCTGCAACTTTGTTCCCTGTAGGATGTGTCTTATTTGATGCAACCTTTTGAGTCAGTTGTTTACCTTTTCCCTTAGAACTTGAACTATTTTGTTCTTTACCGCCAGTTTGACTACTTTGGGTTCCACCATAGCCAATACATGTTTTTCGGTTATGTCCAACAATGCCACAAACACTACACCTTACACTCTTCCAAGCCTTAGACAGTTTACCATTCTTGACAATCTCTTCAGTTTCAGGAGCTATCCTTACTCTTTTTTTTTCTAGTTGAGTTAGCTGCATTTGCTTGAGTCTTTGGTGGAACAATAGTTGTTGGCACAGACAATTTTTCCCAATGCTCATTGCTAGTTATGGGGGAGACATTGTGTTTGTACGTTGCTTCCCAAGTATTGAGATAGTAACAAGGATGCGCCCATGTTTCAACAGCTCCTACTTGTTGTCTGGTTGAGCAAAAATCAATATATATTTATAAAGTCCAAGGAAATCTGCAAGAAATACGGATTACCTGAGTCGTATCCCGTGAAGGAGTGAATGGAATCGTTGAAATTCGATTCGAGAAATCGTGTCATGAAAAATGGAAAAGTGAAAATTATGATTGTGAAATAAGAATAGTGAAAAGAAATGATATGATAAGCAGAAAGTACAAGCTATGTATGCACAATTATCTAAAAATTCAAAACGGAAATTCAAACGCGAGTTAAAATCGTAACTAACGAATTAAAACGTAACTTTTTTATGAAAAATGATCCTAAAAATATGAAATAAATTTCTAAAAATCTTAAACTACTTAAAATAATTTTGAGAAAAAGAACAATATATTTTTTTTTGAGTTTTTATTTATTTTCTATGAATTTATTTCTAATTTTGGAATATAAAAGTAATTAAAAATAAGAGAAATTGTAAAAATAAATGGGAAAAATACAGTTTCAACTTTGAAAAATCTAAAATAAAAGAAAAAAATTTCCTAAAATATTCTTGGAATTTTTAAGACTTTTTCTGATTTTTATTTGATTTTTGTTTATTAAAAAAGTATTTAAAAATGATTTAAAACTAATATTAATTGAGAAAAATAGTAAACTAACTCAGAAAAATATGAAAAATTTACAGAAAACCTAAAATAATAAAAGAAACTTGAAGAAAAATTTAGAAAAGAAAATAAACTGGAGAAGTGCTTATTGAGTGTAAAACATCTTATTGCAAGTGCTTATTAATAAGCACTTGCAACAAGACTATATGAAACTTGAAACACAGAACCAATATACTGAAATAAACTCAAATGAACTCAAATATGATCAGGTAAAACACAGGATGTAACAGGAAACACAATTAGCAGTTTCAATAAGCTCAAATGGATAAGCAGTAGCAATGTAGAAAAGCCAATGAATCAGGAACTGAATAAAACACTTAAACACACTCAAACTAACTAAGATGATTCAAAATTACCAAAGTTACAATCAAAATTCAACAACTGCAGGCCTATGATCAAAACAGTATACTAGTTTCAAGCTCCTTATTTGCATATCAAAATAAGCTCACCTATTAAGCTCTAAAGCACAAAGTTAAAGGGGCAAAAGCTACTCTATACTACTGAGTTTCTAAAAACCATAAAATCCCTCTCATAAAAAACTAATTAGTATTCTAATTGAATCCAATAACAACAACCTGTAGAAACTAAAAATCTGAAAACAGTAGACTATATGGAACATATACTACTTTGACTAAATCTAATTTCTACTGAATAAATCTACTCCTATATGAAATATTAAGCTACAATTACACTAGATTAAGCTAACTTGAACTAATTTGCAACAAATTTCTCAATCTTACTAACAGAATCATACAACTCTAACAGTAAGCATTGTTTAAATCCTACTTTGACTTTTTAATGAACTATACTACTGATTTTATACTCTATTTCTCCACTACTAACCTAATATGATCTAAGTATGAAGCTGTATCAGTGAACAATCTACTACTTAGCATAATACTAAGCAGATCCAAACACCCTTATATCTAAAAATCATGAACTTCAATGAGGCAAATGCAAGAAATAAACCACAACTCAATCATACAAATTCAAATACTGATCAATTTCACAGAAATAAGCTCAATTCAACAAGTAAAAACAACTTATAACTCAGAAATCAAAACTATGCTATTTAAGACAGATTTTAAGTAAACAAACTGTGAACTAAAACTTACACTATCACAATCAAACAAACTCACTTCAATAAACTCAAATTGCATCAAACTAAACTAATGGAAAAACAAACTAATAATCAAGCTCAGATCTAAAACAGAAACTACTAGATACATTCAGAAATTTGAAATTGAGAACTAAACTTACAAAAGCTTTTCCCCTCAGCATGAAAAGAGGGGATTCACTGAGCTAGCCTATCTTTAGATAGGCTCAAATACTTCCCTTTCTCTATTTGGCTTATCAAATAACACCATGGATCATCATAATCATGTACAATTGACTATTGTTGACCAGTAATGAACTAATGAATGAAATGACTAGATTTGAACTCTAAGCAATCTCACAGAAGCTACAAAGCTTGAATGAGATGTTACAATCTAAAAACAAGCTTATTTGAAAGCTGAGTTTAACAAAAACTATTTTTATATTTTCTATATTTTATGAAACCTTTGAATAAGATGAAACTGAATTACAAAGTAAAGGATGTATAAAATAATATTAAACTTGAAGTAAGCTGAAAATACAGAGATTAAAGCTAAACACTAAGTAGTAAACAACAATAAGCTGAGATGATTAAAGGAAAAACAGATTTCATTAAAAGTAAAAGAGTACAATTTAAATGAAATTAAACTATTACAATTGAGAAAGTAAATCGTAGAGCTTCGCTATTCTAATCTCCACCACTAAAACAAGCTACACTAAGCCTCTATTTATGGCACAAGATAGAAGGATCTAGAGGATAAGGGGTTCACGGATTGCCACCTTGGCAATCCGTGTGTTTGTTTCTTCTAATCATTCCAGAGCCTTTAGATCATCCCCTAATCATTTCCATCCAATATCAACCCTTTGATCATCTGTTATGACGTGTTTGAGCCAATGATAGACAGCCACGTAACCCCATGTGTGCTTCTTTGATGCTGACACTCCCTGACACGTACTGACATCTTCTAGAAACACTTGAATTGACCACTTAACCCTTAATTGCTGTAATTGATGGAGTCGTGTAATTAGGGTTCATATTACTGGGTTATTTGGGTAAAAGGGGGCGGGAAGGGTAAATGGTATTTTATTGGTTTGACTTTGTGGTTTAATGATGTTGACCGAGTGGGGTTTGGACCGGGTATAGGAGTATTGGGCTTGGATGATTGGTTTGCATTTTGGGCTTGAATTAGTTGGACTAGTATTATTAACTTGGACAGGCCTTTGGACTTGGATTTATATTATATAATTTCAGAATTTAGCAAGGACCAATTGTGTAGATGATGAAATTAAAAGGACTAATTCTGCCAAATTCCAAAAGTATGATCCAAGGGTTTCTATTGGCAATGCTCTAATCTTTGAGGGTTGACTTGGACTTTTCATGAAATATTTCTTCCAAGGACCTCTTTTGTTAATTGATGAAAGTGTAGGGACTGAAAGTGCAATTTCTTCAAACTTTGACCAGGGACCAAATCTGACAATTCTCAAATCTCTGAGGTCTTCTTTAGGTTTCATAGGCTCAACTTTGACTTTCTTTGACTTATCTGCACTCATTCCACTCTCGTGCTCGTTTTTGCCGGTTTTTGTTTGTTTTTCGTCTTTTTATGAGATATCCGTACCCGCACATTCACAATCACAAAAACACACTTTCTTTGGCGTTTTAGGTTAGTTTTTGGATTATTAAGTCTCATTTTGATAAAGAAAAGGTGAGTAAATAAGTACTCACCATTGTCCATTTAAAGCCATATTCCAATTGGTAGCGACAACATGTTTACATGGTAAACCTGTAATCTCCCATCTTCTGCAAGTACAAGACTTCTCAACAACATTAACTACACATTGGTCTCCCCATGGTCCACTGACCTGAAACTTATCTCCCCCATTCCATAAAACATTATACCTAACCGCCTCTTTCTTAATACCTTCTAACATGTGTTGTGCAATAGGTGTTAGTGGCCCATCACTCTTCTCAATGACCTTTGCAACATGTATTATCCTCTTCATACAGTATTCCCTGATGTATTCTAATGCTGTAATAATTGGTTTGTTTACACCCTCAATTATTTTCTCATAAAACACTTGACACATGTTATTAAGTAACACATCAGAATGGGGTCGCCCTAAAACAAGACAAATAAAGCTATATTACTTATACATTTCATACTACTTTACCATATACCACTAAATTTACACAGTTAGATGACTTACATGAGAAATGTGACCTTGACCAAGGGATTGGTGGTATCTGACTTAACCAAGCATGGGCATCTTGACTAAATGTCTTTAAAGCATCCATAGATTTCTCAAAGTGTACAACAGTTGAGGCTGTTGCACATCTCCAAAGATGGTCTTTGAAGGCCCTACCTTGCCAATTAACTTTCATTTGCTCATGAATGCTTCTAAGACAAAATATGTGCTCCGCATTTGGGAAAACTTCTCTTAATGCTTATGTAATATCCTGCACAAAAATAGATATATTTACTATCTGTTTAAAAAAAATAGGAAATTCAATTCATTTATAGTTTATGGGAGTACCTTGTTCATGTCAGTAACAAAAGTGAAGATTGAATTTGGCTCAAGTTCAAGATCATCAGATAAACAATGAAGAAACCAAGTCCAAGCTATTGTATTTGCTGATTCAGCAAAAGCATAAGCTACTTGGTATATACCATTGTTGCTATCAATTCCCACAGCTGTTAGAAGTTGACCCTTCAAAGGACCATCAATTGGAAAAGCATTTATCCCCAACAACCGTCTCTGACAAGCTTTAAATCCTTCCTTCAAGGCACCTAAACAAACATAGAGTCTCTTGAATTCTCTTGTTGGAAGACTATCCTCAGCAGGTCGTTCCACATGAATCACAACTGTTGTATCAAGAGACTCTATCCCCAACAACCTTCTCTGACAGGCTTTAAATCCTTCCTTCAAGGCACCTAAACAAACATAGAGTCTCTTGAATTCTCTTGTTGGAAGACTATCCTTAGCAGGCCGTTCCACATGAATCACAACTGTTGTATCAGGGTTCCTCTTCTGCAACTCTTGAACATAGTCTCTCAACATGGTGAATTGGAGCTTGAATTCCTTCCTAATGCATCTGACTGCTATTCTTTTAGCTCTTAAAACCTTCTGCATTGAGACTTCAAGCTCAAATTGGTTGGTAAGTTGATTATGAACCGACTTGACAGGAATCCTTGGATTGGTTTGAATCGTATCTTTAATTTTCTTTGAGATAAAGTTGAGGTCAAAATGTTTGAGTGCCCTTGATTGCAAACATGTGTGTTTATCATTATATCTTCTCACCGTCCAAGCACCTTTTTCAGTACCATCCCTGCCGACAAGCAACAACCATGGGCAGAGTATTTGGGAAGGGTCATTTTTAATAGCAATTAATGCTTCCAAACCCCTTCTTGTTAATGGACCTCTAACTGGGCCTATACCCAGTCCAGCAGTAGCAATTGGGCCAGATAGGGGAACACAACCCACACATCTGACTCTTATTCTTTTTTTTTGTCATTCTTTAGAAATAGCAGCTCCCTTCTTGTTTCTATGGAATGCTCTCTTACCCTCTCTTTCACATTTTTTGCAGTATCAAAGGATTGACCACAAAAAAAGAAAGTTTCCACAACATCATCATCAACAGAATCTGTCCTAACCCTTGGCACCCCAGAGTGACTGATGAGGCGAAAAATGAACCGTTTTTAGGGGGTCATTTTAGCCCGGATTCTAATTTATTTGATCAAATATTGCCCTAAATCGTTCCTTTTGTCATTTTAGGTACTTTTGGAGTGAATTCTGAAAAAAGGAAGCATTTTGGACGTTTTTGGAGCATAAAAGTGAAGAAAACGACAAAGTCTTAATTTTCCTTGCTGGGAACAGTACCTGACGGCGTCAAGAGTTCTCAAGTGACGGCGTCAAGAGTAATACAAGAGGTGGAAGTGGATAAAGTCCATGACGATCCAGAAGAGTTTTACACTATGGACATGACGGGGAATTATACTAACAGTTACCACGGCTAAGAGAAGAAGTTACAACTGCAGAAGATTGGACTTGCAGTGGAAACTCATTACCACTGCAAGAACATATATTACCACTGGTTATTAGATAACTGTTAGGAAACGCGTTTAGATAAATATAGAATAGATCTTGTGTATATCTTATTCTATTAGCTTTACACTTATCTTGTAGAAGAGGACTCCTTGTGTTATAAAAGGAGATCCTAGGTTAAAGGTTTGAAAGTGAGTTGTCATATACGTTTCTAGAGCTTCAAGGTGTAACCCTAGTGATATCAAGATCACTCATATTATTATCATTAATAATATCAGAGCTAATAGTTTGTTTACATACATTGTTTATATACAACTGTCTTACTCACAATCAAACTTCTAAGTGTTACTAAGTAGATTCCGCATACTTAGTGATATAATTCAAAGTATCAATCTAACACAAGTTCAAGGTGTTTCCATCAAGTGGTATCAGAGCCAGGCTTTGATACTTTGATTTAGAAGACTCAAGTTCACTCAGAAGAATCAATGGAGACAGAAACCAGTAATTCAAACATTGCTGCTAAGCTTCCAAAGCTTAAGTTGAATGACTTTGAGATGTGGAGGCTAATGATAGAATAATTCTTTATTGTCTAAGACTACACACTTTGGGAGATCATTATGGTTGGAAATTCTTTCAAACCAAGTTCTACTTCAGAGATGGTGGGTGGCAAGGAAGTAATTAAGGTCAACACTGGACCTGTTACTAATGATGAAAGACTTCAACTAAAGAATGATTTGAAAGCCAGAGGTCTGTTGCTGATGACACTTCCAAGAGATTAAGTTGTAGCATTCAACAAGTTCAAGACTACAAAGACTCTCTTTGATGAGATCTGTGAAGTTTTTGGTGGTAATGATTCCACCAAGAAGACTCAAAAGACCCTGCTGAAGCAAACTTATGAAAACTTTGGTTCTACAAGTAATGAATCTCTTGATAGCATTTTCACAAGGCTACAAAAGATTGTTTCTCAACTCACTGTTTTTGGAATTGAGGTGGAAAGAGAAGACCTCAATCTAAAGTTCTTAAGAAGCTTACCCTCTGAGTTTGGAACCAATGTTGCAGTGTGGGAAGATAAGTCAGAGTTAAAGACCATGAAACTTAATGACTTGTACAATAACTTCAAGGTTATTGAACAAAGATTGAAGAAAGCTGGCAAGATAAGTTCAAGTTCAGGAAGTGTAGCACTCATATCATCATCTCTTGATGATAGTTCAGATGAAGAAAGTGATAGTGATGATGACTGTGCTAACATTGTTGTTTCCACTGGTAGTGGAAGTGTTTCCACTGGTAGCTCAAAGAAACAGATTGCAGGGCTTAGTGATACTACCTTTTATGCCTTTATATCAAGTCAAGTGGGCGGTTCAATCCTCAATCATGAGGATCTGGATCAAATTGATGAAGATGATATGGAGGAGATGGACATTAAATGGCAAGTGGCATTACTAAGCTTAAGGACAAGAAGTTTTGGAAGAAGACTGGTAGAAAGATAAACATCAGTGGCAATGAAACAGTAGGTTTTGACAAAAAGAAGGTGGAGTGCTAAGAAGGGGCACTTTGCCAGAGAGTGTAGGAAGCCAAGGAAGTCTGATAATAGGTCAACTTGGTATAAGCAGGACAAGAAGAAGGAACCTACTACTGATGAGCCAAAGGGGCTATTGGCCATTGATGGAGTGAGCTTTGATTGGAGCTTTATGACTAAGGAAGAGGATGATGATTCAGAGTCTGCAATGGTTGCTACAGAGCTTGCACTAATGGCTTTTTCTGACTCTGAGGTACAAATTGATAATGCTTGTTCTAAATCTTGTAAGGCCTTAAAAGAGTATGAGAAACTTAAAGCACAATTTAATGAGCAACACATAGAGTTAACTCATACTAATTATAACTTATCAAATCATAAAAGAGGCCTAGGAGTTTTAGAAACACAATTAGAGCATTATAGGGCAAATGAATCTAAGTTCAATGATGATATTGCAGTATTAAGAAGAGACTTAGATTATCAGGTTGCTGTTAATAAGGTTCTTAGAGAAGAACTAGAAAAGGTTAAAGTGGCTAGTGAGAATATTATGATAACTAAGCAAACACTGGATCATCAATCCAAGTGTATTGATAAAATTTGGGAAGCCCAAATTGTGAGCAAAGCTAAATCAGGTCTTGGATACAAAACTGTTCCACCACCTCTAAGAGGTGTTCCATCACCTCCTGGCATTGACTTAGCTCACACAGGTTTAGAAGAATTCCAGGAACCACTCATGACCTATGGACCAAAATTTGTTAAACCAGTTGAAATTGAAAAGGTTCTGGTTGAGGTTGATGTATTTGATAGTGCTAGTGTCTCATCTCTTAAAGATGAAAATTTAAATGTTGAGTCTAAACCTAGTGTTCCTGAGAATCTTAAAGTGGAGGTTAAGAGAAGTATTCCTGATGTAGTCAAAGAGAAGCCTAGGTCACAACCTAATTTCACTAGGCCCACTACTAGATATGCAGAGATGTACAGAAGTAGGTCACCAACTCCTAGGGGTAATATGAGGAGTTGGAATCATGTTAAATCTAGGCAATTTGGTAGTGACTTTGTGTTCAATAACAAATCCTATCATATATGTGGTAGCTTTGACCATTTGTCTTATAGCTGTACCTACCACTTGGGAAGAAGGGAAGTGTTTGGGAATACTAGGGTGAATGGACAAAATGTTAATAACTTAACTCACCCAAATCCACTTAGCAAGATGATTCCCAGGTCTGTTTTGCTTCATTCTGGCATTAAACCTATTTCCACTGCTAGACCAGCAATTTCTACTGCTAGACAAGCAGTTGCCACTGCCAGAAATAAAAACAGAGTTTACCCTTGGCCCCCTGTCACTACTTTTGTTAAAACTACTCAAACAGGGAAAAAGACCAATTTTGAAAAGAAAGTTAACAATACTCAGAAGTGGGTACCTGAAATTTCTAAGCCAGCAGTTTCCACTGCTAAGGCAGCAGTTACCACTGCAAGGCCAAAGGTTACCACTGGTAGGTCTGTTAACAAGAAAAGGGTAAATATGGGAAATGCTGTTAAGGCCTCAGCTCGTTGGGAATGGAAACCAAAAGGAACCATCACCTCAAACAATCCCAATGGTGTATCAATGACCTTTGAAAGATATAATTATATTGATACACGAGGCAGATCCAAGTCATTTGTGGCTTGGGTCCCCAAAGGGAACTAATTCCTTTATTTTGTGTGCAGGGATATTCAAAGACTACTAATGATCAAGGATACTCAGACAGTGGATGTTCCAGGCACATGACTGGCAATAAGTCCTATCTTTCAGACTTTCAACCCTATGATGGACAATTTGTCAGCTTTGGAGGAGGAATTGGTGGCAAAGTTTCTGGCAAAGTAACAATCAAGGCTGGAAACATTGACTTTGAAGATGTGCAGTATGTGAAAGAACTCAAGTACAACCTCTTTAGTGTGTCACAGATGTGTGACAAAAAGCATAGAGTTCTATTCACAGAAGATGAATGCTATATCTTATCTAAGGATTATAAGCTTCCAGATGAATGTGACATTTTGCTTAAAATCCCTAGAAAAGGAAATTTGTATAGCATTGACATGCAGAACATAGTGGCTAATAATGATGTTACTTGCTTGCTTGCTAAAGCCACTTTGGATGAATCCATGCTTTGGCATAGAAGACTTGGTCATGTTAACTTTAAGACCATCAACAAGATTGTGAAAGATGGACTTGTCAGAGGACTACCAGAGAAAAGATTTGAAAATGACCAAACTTGTGTTGCCTGTCTCAAAGGAAAGCAACACAGAGCTTCATGCAAGACCAAGGCATTCAATTCAATCAATCATCCACTCTTTATGCTGCATATGGATTTGTTTGGTCCTACCTCTGTGAGCAACATCAATTTGAAGAAGTATTGTCTTGTTGTGACTGATGACTTCAGTAGATTCACATGGGTTTTCTTTTTGAGTACCAAAGATGAAACCACAGGCATCCTTAAGACATTCATCACTCAAGTTGAAAATCAATTTGAAAAGAAAATCAAGATCATCAGGTGTGACAATGGGACAGAGTTCAAGAATAAAGTTATGGATGATTTCTGCAGAGACAAAGGTATTAAAAGAGAATTTAGTGTTGCAAGAACTCCTCAACAAAATGGAGTTGCAGAAAGAAGAAATAGAACACTAATTGAGGCTGCTAGAACCATGTTAGCTGATTCCAAGCTTCCAGTGACTTTTTGGGCTGAAGCAGTTAACACTGCTTGTTACATTCAGAATAGGGTTTTAGTGGTCAAAACAAAGAACAAGACACCTTATGAGTTGTTCAGAGGAAGACCTCCTACTTTGGAGTTTATGAGGCCATTTGGATGTCATGTTACTATTCTCAATACCATTGATCATCTGGGCAAATTTGAAGAAAAGTCAGATGAAGGCTTCTTTGTTGGATACTCTATGGTTAGCAAGGATTTTAGAGTCTATAACTTAAGAACAAAGAAGATTGGAGAGAACTTGCATGTTCAGTTTCTAGAAAATAAAGCAAACATGGCAGGTTCAGGACCAGATTGGCTATTTGATCTTGAAACATTATCAAACACAATGAATTATGTTCCTCTCACTTCAAGTATTGGAGACAAAGATCTTGAAGATTCAGAAGAATTCATTGATGAAGATGAAGCTTGCAAAAATGATGAAGATCAAATTGTTATGCCACTTTGGGACTTTGGTGATAGTTCTGAAAAACCAAGTGATGCAGATGGTGTGAATAAAGAAATTCCTACTAGCAGTGGTAACTCAATTCCCACTGCTACACCAGAAGTGTCCACTGTAA
>JARVZY010006823.1:0-25267 GCA_030686995.1 Artemisia argyi | reverse complement strand
ACCATTATTTTTTGTTTTATTTATTCAAAAGATATTATGTATATATAAAAAAATATTGTGACGACATAGGCGTCGCTAAGTTGTGTGGGCCTCCGATTTATGTTTGATTAAGCAATTGGTGGTGGAAAAGGTTGAAAGTGGTGGTCCCCTCTAAATTTTGTGACGACATTGTCGTCACCAATAAAAATGGCGTCCCTAAAAGTGTTATCCCTTGTAGTGTGTGTAAATGCAAGCTGAAAAATAGAGGGAGATGGAGACCAACAAGAGTCAGGGGTAACCTTTTTTACTACGTGTTTTGTACGTGGGGTTTAGGTTGAAAGTTGTGACCAATCAAATATTTGGTTTCTCCTCTTTAGGATGACGCGCGGCTTTTTGTCATGAATCTCAGCCTCCTCTCATTTGTTAGGGTTTCTCTCTCTATACAATTATATTAAACAAAATTACCAAAAGCTACCCCTAAGCCCAATTTACAAAAAGCTACACTTTATTTTTTAATTACAAAAATCTACTTAGAGTGCAAACCTTTTTGCTCTCCATCTTGCTTTGCTCGCCATCCATCATGTGTATCAATATGTACTGCACAAAAGTTCAAAAGATCCATAGCACATAACATGTAGACTTGTAGTTTTGCATACCAAGAACCTTTCTTTATAGAACAATGAAATAAAATAAACATGTTATCGATAAGAATTTCACATGTATCCTTACAATCCTTACATGCATGTAACAAATATAAGTACGTGTTTTCCTCACAAGTTGCATGCATAGATTAAATGTATACGTGGTTTCAGTTACATCTTTAATTAGTTCCATGCAATTGTGCCATCATACACATGCATTACCATATAAAACGTGTCACTACACACATTCAAGCCAACATTTTGCTACTACATCAAACTCATATCAACTTGCACATGAACAACTTTTATGCCAAACTCCATGTATGCATGTTTTATTTGTTAGCCATGCATGACAGGAACCAACTTGCAAGTCAAAGCTCCAATACTATGTAGTGTCCTCAACACGTCTAAACCCTGCAAATTGACAAAACTTGATCTTTCCAACTCAAAATACTTCATGTCGTACGCTAATATTGAAACCAATTTTCGGCGAGCAAAGACTTTGCTCGCTCACAGAGACGTGGCCGAATCGTAGCCTTCAAAACCGGCGAGCAAATTGTGGCGAGCAAACCATTTGCTCGCCCAAGTCGAGGTGGGCTAATCTGAGCCATCCATTCCTTCCACGTGTAAGCCATCTAGGTTGGGCGAGCAAATAAAATGACGAGCGAAGCTACTTTGCTCGCTTCGTCGTTTTTGGTAACACGGGTTTCTATGGTCTATTTCGTAAAATGGCTTTGTATAGGTTCATTTAAAATTAAAATTCACACATTATATAATCTTTTTATATTTGTAGGCATTTCTTTTTTTTTTTAACAGAAATTTCATATCACACCTCACAAATAGAGGAAATTTGAATACAACAAGTTACATCGACACAACAAGTTACATCGAACAACAAGTTACATCGAACATAACAAGTTAAGACAAAACAAGACATACACCCTAATAGTTGTGACAGACTACAACAACACCATACAAGGGTGGGGGAATCACCAAAGTGAGCTTTTGACAGACACAACCATATGCAGGTGTAACTTGACAAAAGTACATAAAGTACATAATACATACATAGATGATAAAACTAGGCATCCTTAAAGGAGCCAGACCAAAACCTAACAGATCTAAAATCAAACCCCTAGGCAGCAGCGAGCCGTCAATAACAGGCCACAACAGATCTGAGCAGAAGGAACCGGATGGTAGCAAATCTGAGCAGAAGACAGCAGTGGCGGCAACTATGACAACAACAGCAGCGAAGATGTGGGATGACAGATCTGTGGGTAAGGCTTTATTTGTAGGCATTTCTCACCCGCAACTTTTTGTCCATTTATAATTTTCAATTTTCATATAGATTAATTATTTAAAAATTATTATAATAATATTTTTTTTATATATTTATTTTATTTTTCTCTTTCCAAATAAGAATCCAAATCTTATTTCAAATTCAAATCTTAAATCCACCTACAAATCAAACGGGCCTTTAATTTATCTATTGATGCATGCAATGTGTACTACAATATTGGATGTGTTCATGTTTGAGATGGATGTTGGTAGCTTTAATCTACGTATTTTTTTCTAATGGACGGGTTTAGTAATTAAGCTTTTTTTTATTTAAGCAATTTATTTATTACCGTACTTTTGATGGACTAAAATAGTTAGTGACGTAAGTTATACTTCCTCCATCCCGTAAGAAGTGTCGACATTTTATTTTTATTTAAAAAAAAAAAAAAAAAAAAAAAAAAAAAAAAAAAAAAACAAAACTTTAGTGAGTATGATGATTTTTGATTAGTGAAGAGTGAAAAAATGTATTTAATGGGGTTTTCGAAAACTTATGTGCATTTTCAGAGTAGACACTTATCATAAGACGGCGAGACTACTTAAAAACTTTCTTTTTTATGATGTGCTAAGTTAAAGGGCCGGGTAAACCGTATGTTCTCGTACTTACTTCTTTTTACCCCGTTTCTTTAACACATCAGCATAAAATGTCAAAAACATGAATATTCAAGTCAATTTACGTCATGTTGGATAATATACGGTTATGTCCATTATCGGTTAAAAATCATAAAAATAAAACTATTTTAGTCAACCAAAGTACGAATAGTAACTAAAACGTTCAACATAAGGGTTTAGTTACTAAAATGGTCTATTGAAAAATGTATGACTATTTTATGGCATTAAACCTAGTTTTAATTAATGTTAAAAAAAAAAAAAAAAAACAAACTAGTTTTAATTATAGATTTTATTGTTTTAGAGCATTAACTACGGTGGCTTTGGCAAAACATTTTTTGGTGTAAAGTTATGGCACCTCACCATTTTCTGTTTTTACTTCCTTTATCACTCAGACACCCAAAAGCACATTTCTTAGTCATTCAAGCCAAAACTCACTTTAGGGGCCCACAATTTTATTTTATTTTTCATTTTTATCAAATTAACTAATTTTTTATTCATAAAAATACAAATACAAATTACAATACGATAATTTAAAAAAATACGAAAATAAAAGGAATTACGATAAAAACTAAAAAATATATATTAAGAAATAATAATAAAAAAACATAAAATTATTATATGTGGTTGTTGATGCCAAAGATGCTCCATAATATTTCTTGTACTTTCTTGTTGCCGTTTAAAGATTTCATATTTTTCGTCTCGCGCCATCGTAAATGATTTGACAAAAGTTGCTCACTGTAGGAAAATTCCGTCAGCTGGGTAATACCCTTTTTTCATATGTAACTCCATTTACTTCAAAAAATCCACATGGGCAGAATGTCGTCAATAAGGTCGTCGAATAACGGAGAATAAATTAAAACGTTAAGATTGTTATCGCACTTCGCACCCGCTACATAAAAAACGCATGCCAAATCCACAAATCGTACGACGCAACAACTTCAAGCATTATAGTTGGATATTTTTTTTTATCACCTCTTGCAAATTGCTTGTGCCATGCTTTTGGACATTTTGTCCATTCTCAAAGCATACAATCAATGCTTCCAAGGATTCCCGAAAACCCTTGAACCCTCTTATGTGTAGCATATAAAGTTTAGATGCGATCAAAATTTGGTTTCCTTAAAAACTTGGACTAATACAAATCAATATAACGCATACAAAAGAAATTTAGACAATCGCTTGCACAATGTTCACTCATTTGTAAATATTCATCAAATGAATCAGGTGTTGTGCCGTATGCCAATTAGCGTATGGCGGAAGTGCATTTCAGAATAACACTATAACTCATTAGACATGATAGACTCAAAAGTGAAGCCATCTACAAGAATTGCATTAGCATCATTGTTTAGTGATACGCAGGGACTTATATCATCAAATAGACTCAAAAGTGAAGCCATCTAGAAGAATTGCATTAACATCCTTCTTCATCTACACATTGTGCTCTTATGACGATGGTCTGCTCATTTTGACTTGTTGGTTGTATCTCCCTATGCCCCATGATTGACTTGTCCCTGGCTTTCTTGCCTGGTGATTTTCTGTATAATGCTATCAGCTTTTTGCTTTTTCATGGAGGATCACTCCTGATTGTTGCTACGATCCTGGGACAAACGGATAGTCGAAACTTCCACCTGCAATTGTGCTTTTTCATGGAGCATTAGCTGCAGTGACAGACGGAGAGTCGAAACTTCCACCTACAATTGTTGTATCCCTTTCTTCCCAATAAGGCATTGTACGTTCTATATGCCTTGACGACATGGAACTCCATAATTGGTGTTCTTTTCAATGGATGATTGTCTCCAGGTAGATTGTTCTTTCAGGCATGTATCCTTCAGATAGAAAACCGAGTAGAGGGGTTATTAGAGGACGTAGATTGTTCTTGACATGGTTAGGTAATTGCTCGAAGCATTAGCATACATGATGTTGACTGAACTCCCTCCATCCCGCTTACTAAATGTGAAGCGGTTAGTCGGTTACTACTATGATGACTACTAGATCAGTTGAGGTTGTGAATTCTTCATCCTGAGAGTTTGCCTTGCCTGTTATTGTCCCTGGAAAGGTTTCCATGTGCTTATCATGTGAATATGAGGCAGCTCAGCGTCCTTTCCGTTTACAGAGTATCATTTTTCTGGATAACAGGCATAGGTGTTTAAGCTCTCCATCCTGGATTGCTCTTTCGATTTCCTTCTTGAGTTCTCTTGAACTGATCTGTGTCGTGGCCATGATTGACATGAAACTTACAAAATTGCTTTGTATTTTGCTTTCCTCATTTAGTGGTGGAGGTCGTTGTCATTTTCCGTGACTTATTTCTTGGTAGCATGATTTCAGAGCGGGTGTCTTTGAGCTTCCTGGAAAGTTGATTATGGAATGTTTTATGATGTTTAAGTGTTGTAACTGGCTAGTTGTGTTGTTTGAGGTATCACCTAATTGTTAAGTTGTTGTGAGTTTAAGTTTATAATGTGTGTTTGTGGTCCTTCCTGACCTGATTGCTGGTTTTCACGCATTAGCATATCTAGGAAACTCATGCCTTCCTGGTTTAATTGAGTATTGTTGTTGTTGACTTCAGGTGCCATCCTGAAAGTCAACCTTACTATGTGTGGTGTTATGAATTATCGTTTTGTCCTGAAATATTGGTGGTGTTTGGTGGTGGACTACCTGGTAGTGAGGTTATGTTCATCGGAGTTGGTTGAGATGTGATGTTGTGATTGTTTTGTGTTAAAGTTTCACGTCCTTCGTTCGTAAACGTGATGTCCTAAGGACCGGTTACGTCTGGCGGAGGTAGTGGTGGAATTTGTTGATTTTGTGGTTCCGTCATTTTTGTTGAGTGAAGTTTCTGTTAAAATGAAATGATAGATTTTGTGTTTTTTGAAACAGATATGTTTTATATGATTATATCTAGTGCTTTCCGGTGATGAAGTGTGAACTTTTTGTTTTGGGGAGGTTTTTGTGAGAGTTTTAGTAAAAAAATGGGTAAGTTTTTAATGAAATAAGGTTTTTCTGGTGATCAAGAAAACTTTCCGGATAATCGAAAAAGTTTTCCGATGAATCAGAGTGGTGATTTTGTGGCTATATTGTTGCGTATAGCACGGATGGCGACATAAGGTACGTATTGAAGGGTTGAGGAGGTTATCCGGTTTTGTTTCCCACGTTCGATAAGGACCCCGATGTGTACTGTCAGAATAGCCATAGTGAATTGTGAGAATTCACTCGGTGTATGTGGGTGTTGATTAAGTTGGTGTAGTTGGTTCATTTGTTGGAATGAACCTTCTATTATAGGGATGACCCTAGGATTTCATGCCCTTCTTAAGAGTCCATCCATGTTTACAAGATGGTTGGTCATCAAACGGGGGAGACAGGCCGAAATGACACATGGGGTGCTTCGCTTGGTCTCACTAGATGTATGGAATGATCCATGCACGATTGCAGCACTACCTCTCAGCAAGTGGGGTAGTCGCGCGTGTCTGATGGTTACAATGGTCCTGGGAAGGGTTCCCAGTACTGTCGTCGCCTGAAAGTGTTTGGCCGGCGTGTGAGCGTGGCCTAAGTACATTTAATAATGTGGCAAATTAGTTATTTGAGTTACAATGGAGAAACAAAGCTAAAATACCGTTTTTAATGGAGTAAGTATGGAGAGGCTCTGTTCCCTTTGTTCCAGTGAAGAAGATGATACAAAAACCAAAACTTTTGTTTTAATTTGGTAAATTTTAAGTTTAACCCGTCTAGTCTATAGTTTGTCAAAACAGCCATTATTTAAAAGTATTTTGCTTAGCATATATTATGAAAAAAAATCAAAATAACCAAAATTACCATAGAAGCTACATTTTATTTTATCTTGACATATTATACCGTATTATACTGATAAATTGCATTTGTTTAATGCATAATAGATGACCTATAAGTATATTTGCAGAAAATACTACAAAATTTCATAGAGTTGATCGTTGATTTTAAAAATACACAAATAACAATTGATTTGTTTAAAAGACACACAAGTTTGTTGCTTTTGTGGCGGATATTCAAATATTATTGTTGGGCATACAACATAATATGGCATGACGTTGCACAGGGCCTCCGAAATTCACGAGACGACCCTGGTTATTATTAAACGAGCTTTATTTCCTAAATACCAAATGCTAAAACACTAAACGTTTTAAATGGCTTCAAATCGTTCTGCGCCAAACACACCCCAAACACACCCAAAGTGTGTATTTTTGACAGATTTCTCGAACCGCTAATGCTACCCACCCAAGCACTACTTGACGGACTACTTTCGAATATGATAACATTATATTATTATTTTAAATTGAGACATCACATATCTAAAATGAGATCTTCTAATGTTCATATGAACATGACCCACCATGTTGATCAATGATTGAAAAGATAAATAAATAAAAGAAATGTTAGATTCACAAAAATCTTACAAAATTATATCCACGCAATGACTTCACAACCAAATGTGGAGGGTAAGAAAGAAAAAAAAATAATTATGATGCAATATAAGTGGACCAATACAATTGACAAGTCGTTGTGTGTGTATTATTTTATAAACTCTTTGTGGGTGTAGCATTACTCAATAAATAATAAGTACTGACTTTGAAGAAAAATTAAAGCTCACATGCTTTTACACACAATTTTGCCTAACATAGATCCTAATCCATTTATTTTTAATAACAAATGATACCAGCTAGTATTTACCAAGCAACATTAATGAGATAAGAAATATTAAGGAATGATCACGATATTTCTTTGTAATCCCTTTACTTTTTCTATTACCATTCCTCTCTTTGAACGTCCTTATTTTGATTTTTAATGTGGAATAACAACTTTTCCCGCCCAATCTCTGTTCATCAATATCATAACCAATTTAACGATAGTTTTAATTATGAACACACCAGGTATTTCTTAGCAGGGAAACCTTTATGAGGTAAGGGACTCTTAAAACAGTTGAAGGAAATACATACCTTTCAAAGATTTTCAAAAATCACATTCTCAAGCGAATCATTGGTTAAACTTAGAACTTCTTCAACAAAGAAAAGACTGATGATGCACAACATCTTAGGCTCACCATCACACATATCAAACATTTGATACGTAATATCCATTATATTCCAGTATAACTATATATCTAGTTCTTCACTACCATTTCAAGTAACAACATATGTATTTTCTGATCACAAAGTATTAAACAATTGAATCTGCTAGAGGGAACTATAAATCAAATATGGCAGATGAAATATCAATCACGAATGTACACAAAATTGAATCTTTGTACCAACAACCATGCGAAGAAGAGAATTATAGATCGATACCTGAGAATTAAAATTCTACGTGTAAGTATCAAAACTTATTTAGGAAGGGTAACTACTCTAAATAAAGGTGATTGATGAAACCTTGAAATAAGAGTGTTCCTCCTCTGCAAGATTTATGTGGTTCCAATAAAAAAGAACCAAGTGTATATTTACTATCACACAAAGAAATATGACATGACGTAACCTTTTTCAAATTGGTCAACCAAAATGGTTTTAGTTATATAAAAATCAGTTTGAAATTTGATTTACCAAAAAAGTAAATGTCATTGGCGTCGATTGGTCACGTTTTGGTTTTCGTGAACACCTAGACATGCGTCTAATGTATGCCTTCTGTAAAAAAATTGACATGACAACACATAACGGTTCAAATAAGTTAGATTATAAAGTTTGACTAAAGAGAAAATGAGTCAAACAAATTAAATTTGTAAATCAAAATAATTCAGGTTTTCTTTTAACCATATATAAGCTGTTAACAAGTGAACCTGACTCAGCCTGTTTTGACCCGTTAACCGAGATGCCTGGTCTGCCCAGTAGTGTACAGAAACATATAAAACTGAGAACTTACAAGAATATGATTTACTGCCCCAGCCTCTCTATCCGGTCACTATGCTTCTTGAAAATCTCCATCAACGCTTCGCTATATGCAGCCTCTTCTTTATCCTCAAAAGCATCATCATTGTCACTCTTCATAAAACTATCATTTATATCATCCATGGGATCATTCCAATGCAGAATATATAGCTTTACCCCTTTCATTAAGTACCCTGAAATCGGCAATTTCAACAAGGGAACGTAACACCGACTTATAAAGTAAGAACTAAGAGATTTTTCAATGATTTCAGCTGAGCTTGAAGATAACCAGTCAATCAAATCATCAACTTTTCCCCCACTAAGAGAAACTTTCCCCCTTTTACCTAAGTCGGTAATGACAACATTTTCCAACAATGGCAAACGAGTAACGTAAAATAACAACGCAAGCCTCATCATTGCATCCTTCAAACATTCCAGCATAATGTCATCCTTCTTTTTAATTAACTCCTGATCCTGTTCTTCTTGTGCTTCCTGACTATTTTCATTAACATTTGATTCCTTGTTATTGCAAACTGAATTCGGAGACAGAAATATAAATGAATCGGGTCTGATTCTGAAGTTAACCTTCCACTTGAACAAAAAATGATTATCAAAGGAAGATGGAAGTTGAATGTGTAGAGACTTAACACACTGAAATGTCAACAAAGATCCAATTGCAGACCCTAAACTGGGAGTGACTACAGGGGGATAAGTAGAGAAAGTGAAGGAAATGGTCTCTACTTGAGAGACAATTGAAGTGAAACGTTTGGAAACAAGCTTGCAAAAGGCACAAGGTTTTCAAATCGATTAATCTGTTTAAAATTTGGAGAACAATATCTTCTGGTAAACAACCGAACGAAGAAGAATCATCTTCTGCACAAAGTTTCTTGACTTCATTCATCTTTTCAGATGATCCTATGTTTATGTTTACGCAGTGTCACCTGAACCACAAACTACGTTAGGAAGTATAACATATACTGATCTTTTTTTATGAAGGGTTGTTTCGGATTGCATAGAAATAATAAAATTTTAAGAAAAATTATCATATTTTAAAACAAGCTAATTTATTCTGAGGGTATAGTTGTAGTTTTCAATTCAACACAAAAAAATAAATGAAGACAAGCATAAACATATATCTTCATCCAAACTGCATATGAAGTTTGAAATTGCGTTATAGAATGCCTATTACTCTAGAATAAGCAGACAAACAAATTACAAATGCTATCCTAACTGCTTGTCCGTGTTCAAAACACCCTGAATAAGCAGTTAGCGGGGTGTTTGGGGTGAGCTTATTGCATTCTTAAAACTCAACAAGGTGTTTAAAATACCTAAACAACCTATGGCTTGATAGCTTACTTGTGTCGAATAATCACTTCTTAAAAGGCCAACTTTGAGGTGCTTTTCTAAAAAAACTTATTTAGCTGATAAGTTAATAAGCAAATGCTGTTTAACATAAGCTTATACAAACACTTTGAAAAAAAAAACACTGGAAAAACCTTTGCATAGGCATAATGTTTTCAAAAACAATTAAATTGTCAGTTTTTTCGAGTCATTCATGTTTCAGATATGGCCTAGTTAAAACAAAAACTAACATTAACAAAACAAGTCGCAATCGCAGGAGTTAGTAGCAATTGGCATGCTTCGGTTTGCTGTTTGGGAAAATTTAATACAGTAACAAGTACTAAATAACAAAAAAGGAACTCTTAAATAGTTAAATGTAGCATATAATGATGTTGTTTTTCTATCAGGGGCTTTTAAAAAAAAAAAAAAAAAAATGTGCTTATATGCAGAAGCATTTAATCAGATTATATAACTAGCTAATTGGGTACAGATGTAATTTTGAATCCAAACTACTTAATCAGTATTTGAAATTGCTCATTTTATACATACTTAATAAGCTGTGTTACCGAGGTGTTTGGCTAAATACAAAACAATACCCTCTATCTATATAATTATTGAGATTTCCAAACACCCATAAATTAAAACTGCATATGTATCATTTAAAAAAAATAAAATAAATCACAAGTCTATATAAAAAAGAGGAGTACAAACAGACCTCCGGCGAGCTACATCCACCAGCTACGGTTGCCCTTTCCTAAATCGTCAGAAAAGGGGGGGTTTTGCTTATCTTCTAGTAGCACGTGCAAGTCACGTGAGTTTGGCTTTCTCACTCTTAAATGGAGAAATTTTTCTAGTTTACCAAATGGGCTAGTAAGATGTAAATCTTCTATCTACTTGAGTTTAATATACATTTCAAATTATTTAAAGATGCCACGTCAGCGCAACGAGAATTTTTACCATTCAGTCTATACTGTTGCTTGGATATAATTTCGACAAAATTTTATTTTATCTTTCATTTGGAGAAATGTGTGAAGCGTCGAAAGCTTTTTGAATTGCTGTTAACTACCTTTGAACGGTTGTTAAACTACTTTTGAACCGTTGTTAAACTACCTTTGAACCTTCGTTTGAACTGTTGCTAAACTACTTGAGAGTTAGGATCAAATAAGAAGAAAAATTAAAATGAGAAAAATAAGAAGAAACCACAACCATACATTTATGATGCACATACAAATAAAGATGTATCTCCCTTTAAAAATCTCACTTTGATTTGAAATGTGTGGCTAGAAATTCTTCTTATTCTTCTTATTTTAGTTTTTCTTCTTACTGGATCCTTACCCAACTACTTGATACATATTTTTTCCATTTCTTCGTAAAACACGAGAACTCCCATTTGAACTGTTGTTAAACTATCTTTGAACCTTCTTTTACCAGTGCAAAAGCTTTTCAAAATAGTGAGCCGTCGCATTTATCTATCTACTTTCCCTTTTCTTTTTAACTACGAACCCCTTCTTTTTTAACCTTCCATTTAGCCCAATTTTTAACCATATTAACCTCAAAGTGAACCTGCATCCCACATTTGTCCCTCTTCTTGTTGTTTATGTTTCTTACCCAACCCTGAATCACACTATTAAAAAGTTATTATAATAATCATCACTTTACAATGCTAATAACAGTGATTCCTTGAGTTTGATAAATGATAAGGGTGCGTTTAGTTGAGAGAAGACACCTTTATTTTCTACAAAATGTTTTGTGGAAAACAAAGAAAAAACATAGATCGCGTTTAAATTAACGTTTTTTAACAAAATATTTTGCAAAACACAAAATCCTTTATTTCTTAACTTAACAAGGAAAACTATAAAACAAATTTAGTTGTTTTCCTTGTTTTCCTTTGTAACCCACAACCCCTTCCCCTTCTTCAAAATAGAAAATACAAACATCAACTAAATGCGTTTTCTATATTTAAGTATTTTGTAGAGATAAATTTCCCTTCCAAATTTTTACAAAATTGGAGATAGAAAACAAGAGAAATTTTTCTCCAACTAAACGCACCCTAACAGTTTGTAATGTAATGAATACTATCAGTTTGATGAAATGCAGGAGTGTTCTTTCAATCCTCACTAGTTTGTTTTTTATGTGTTCTCTCTCTCTCTCTCTCTCTCTTTTTTTTTTTTTTTTTTTTTTTTTTTTTTAAACTTTCAAGTAAATGAAAGTCGGAAATTAGCTTGGACCTTGTAACAAATAGTTTAAGCAAATGAATTTAGTTAAAAGTAGCTTGGAGCTAATCGGTTTAGTTGGTAGGTTGTCAAAAGTAGTTCAATGAGAGTACTTTTTTTATTGAGATGAAAGCTAGAAGATAGAGATGATTGTGAAGATACGCTTAATGATGCTACAACTTGTTTAACTAGAAGTACATTTTCGAGGAGATGAAGATGATCTATTAGCCGAAACGGAAGCTTTTGACTTGTGAATTGTCATTGTGATACTAAGGTGTGTTCTTAAGTTTTCATAATAAAGAAAAAGGAAGTAAAGTGGGAGTAAACATTTTCCTCCCACTTTTGGGAGGAAACAATTTACTTCCAAAATCACCAAAATCATACTATGTGGGAGTAAACCTTTTTACTTTCCTTCCTTTAAGTAAAACTCAAAAACACAATGTAGGAGTAAACATTTTCACTTTCTTTCATTTTCTTCCATTAATCCGACTCGAGAACACAGTAAGATAAGCCAAATGCAACAAGGTTTCTGACATTAAGATCGAAATGGGGTTGCGCCATTTGACTAGCACTACTTTTGACTTTACGGTTTTATGTAATATATATATAGTGTTGTATTTTATACAGTGTCGATATTAGATACAGTACCAATCAGAATTTAATAACTTAATTTCCATTTATTTAATTAGTGTTATTATCCAAGGCTATTTATGGTAAATTACATTAGCATCAAATTCGTCGTCCATCTTTTTAGGAAACTGATTTAGAGAATCAGTTATACTTGTATCATATATATCCTACGTACTCACACATATGGCTTCAAACCCTAGCCTCCATCAACAATCCTCTTTATATGCCGTTAAAAAAAATCCTCTCTATATCCCTCTCGTTTATATTTTGTTTTACCAAAATCTTAAATGGGCGTTTTAATTTTAGTTGGAGCGGGGAAGGTTGCGTTTGGAAGAGAGACATACCAGTAGCAGATCCTAAAAAAGTGAGTTAGATCCGTTTTTTAATATTCTTGTTACATGGTTTGGGATGATTTTTGTGGTTGAATAACATTTTTCAATAAATCTCAAACTTACTGGTAGTAACATAAAATGGGTTATTAACTTTAGAGCACAAGGAGTGATAACGCAAAAGGGGCGTTATTCCTACCTGGCACTGGCTCAACGGCGTTATCCCACGTTTCACCATTTCCTACTCGTCTGCGTTGGAGAAGATTTGTAACGTGCGTTGGTATAGTAACGTGTGTTGCCATGTTTTGAAAGGTAATAAAAAAGCCCTTTGCATTATAAATGTTAACGTTTGGAGGATGGGATTTGCGTTTCTGTGTGTGTAGTGTGTGTGTTTAAGTGTGTGTCTGTTTGGTTTGCGTTTGGTGTGTGTGCAGGTGAAGAAGACAAGTTGTCTTCTTTTTGTTTTTTTTTTGTTTTGTTTTTTTTTTTTTTTTTTTTTTTTTTGGGCTAACATTTGGGCTGGGCTCTATATTGGAAGATTTGATTGCTGCTTCACTACTGATGCATGGGCTAGAATATTGGAGGATTCCATCATTTTATTATTATTATTATTATTATTATTATTATTATTATTATTTATAAAATTGTTATTTGTAATCTTTTTTCTTAGAATTGCTTTGCATAAATTTACGTCAGTGGTTATGTTGCTTTTTCCATGTCCTTATTTTTTTGGAACCTACAATGGCTGATATTGCAACAAATTAGATAATGACAATTTTTAATATATATACCCTTAAACAGTAAACCGATGGCAAGTTTTAGCCGGGAACCAGAGTAGGACAATAGCTTTTGAACAATGGGCACTGTGTTTTGAATGGATTTGTATCTGTGTAGCAAAGTTAATCTCGTGTAACATGTTTGACTTTTAGAGTCTGCTAGACGATGTCGATCTCCACCACTTGGTTGCAATTGGATGGTAACATTATTTTAGTAGTAACACTAGCTATTTTATCAAATAATGTGCATATATGTTATGCTAGTTGTCATTTTATTTATTTATTTATTTATTTTATTTTTTGATGCAAGCAAATGGTGCATATGTGTTTTGGGTTGGTATGAAAACAATGAATGGTATGTACATATGTGTTCTAAGGTTATTGTTGTTATGGACTTGTTCTTTCATTCTTGTCATGTTGTTCAATTATTATTGCCTAAGTTGTTATTTCGAAGCCACTGGTCACGAATTTTGGTTTAGAACATACATGTTTTCTTGTTTATTTTCTTATTTTACTAACTAATTTATTTACATCATTCATTTGATATAGACTAAGAATGTGCATATTTGTCATTCTTGCCCAAGTTGTTATTTTGAAGCCACTGGTCACGAATTTTGATTTAGAACATACATGTTTTCTTGTTTATTTTATTTTACTAACTAATTTATTTACATCATTCATTTGATATAGACTAAGAGTGTGCATATGTGTTATTCTTGCCCAAGTTATTATTTTGAAGCTACTGGTCACGAATTTTGATTTAGAACATACATGTTTTCTTGTTTATTTATTATTATTTTTATTTCACTAACTAATTTATTTACATCATTCATTTGATATAGACGACAAAGAGTGTGCATATGTGTTATGCTAGTTTTTTAGATTTCAAAATTCGTTTACTCATTTTTTGTGGTCTAATTATATTTGAATATGATACATATGAATATGTTTGTATCAGGATTTATGAAGATGATTTTGACATTCAAGACCTACGAGATGATAAGGATGATGTTGAAGGAATGTAAATGAATGCACACATGCATACAAGAAGATAATTTGAAGAAGTAATACGATTATTACTTATGTGTTTTTTTAGTGCGAGCGTACAAACAAATTTCATCAAAAGTTTTACTTGTAATCAAATGAAATGTAACGTAAAGTATATGTTTCTTGAGTTATTATAGGGGTTTTATTCTATAGTCTTTGTTTAAAACTTCAAAAGTATTAGTGTGATGTAGATTTTAAGAAAGATTGGTTGATTGAATATTATTAATTTTAGCAATATAGATTAAGCAATTCTACACTAATAGAAAAACATACATGCATTGACGTTATTTAAACATGTTTGCTGAAACTAATACAAAATAAATAAAAAGATGTTAAATTAAAATTCCTAAAATCCAGGATTAAAAAAAGACGTTTTTTTTTTAAAGGTCAAAGAAAATAAAAATAAAAGTGTCTTTTACTATTATACCCTTGTGAATTAAATAAAAAAATTAATATTTACATAAATGTCAACATGCATTATTAACCATTGATAAAATGATCCAAGGGTCTAGATTGGTCTAAAATGGTACTGTAAAGTACTGCATCTAATATTAGTACTGCATAGAACACGACCCTCTACTCATGATGCAACATCTTGAGTTTCGAAAGTTAATTTGTTGTTTAGATGGTGCAAATTGATTTTCATGATTTCGGCACGTGCAGAAGAACAAAAAAACAAGTGAAATCATGAAATGCATCTAATATACGTATACGCATCTGATTAAAAGCTAGAAAACACACTATGGTGCATTATAATGCATCTAATTTAGGTCGGTGCATCTCGGATTTGTGGTTATAGTTCTTCTTATTCCTTTTTATTTTAAGTAATTTTCTTATTTGATCCTAACTCTATATATATATATATATATATATATATATATATATATATATATATATATATATATATATACTAGTCGCATGACCCGTCCGATGGACGGGCTAGTGTCATGTAAATTTAATAATATTATTACTTATTAGGTCCATACATTTAAATTTAAAGTTACATATTTATTTTGTTAATGATAAAAATATCGTTTCAAAATTGTCTAATTGCATATTAGCATTGTAAAATTTTAACCATAGATACTTAAACTGATAAAAACAATAAATAAAATTAAAACATGATTAAGACATTAAGTTTTTAATATTGGAAGCATTAAAAACATGTAAAACTCAAACAAAACCATTCTAAAGATAATAAAAATGAAATTTTGGAGATGACTCCGGAGACCATCCTAGATGTAGATTGTCATAGTCGAAGCTCTCAATATGGCTGGTCTCAACATCACTCTCTTCACTGTCGGAATGGTCACTAAAATAATCCATAGTTGGCATCGAAGCAATCTGTTTTCCATGGTATTTAGTGAGTTCATCCTTAAAATGGAGCCCATTCAATTCATAATGATGCAAATTTTATTAACATAAAGTCGGCCAAATGAATTATTTATCTCGTAAGAAACAACAACTATATTCGACTCTTTTTGTACACTACTCCTAAACTGCATCTAAAAATCTAAAACTTATGCTAAATGAGACGTCATTTTGTATTCTAAGGAAAATTTAGCTCAACAATGTCAATAGTATTTCACAGCAAAGCCATCAAACTATCAAATTTCAAACTCTAATGTGAAGTTCCACTTTGTTTTGATCTAGCTATTAACTGGTGGTGGTGTCCTTTTGTTTTTGTTCCCTACCAAAAAGAACCCATGTCATAAGTAGAGACCAAAATAAGCATCATGAAAGATTGAAGCACAAACTTCCAAAATATTTTGACTTGCAATGGTCAGAACCTCCAAGAGAAGATATTCATGACATCACAAGTGGTTGAAACTCAGTTAAAAGAGTTTCGTCAAGACGGCTTACAGATGATATGTTGAGCTTTCTTTTAGCCCTTGACCCGTGATTTCTATCCTAACCACTCTTTCACTTCCTGCTAACTCCCCAAATGAAGGCAAATATGAATTGTCCTCTATTTGCATCATCTCCATATACGTGCATTGTTAATATTCTGAAAGAAAATGCATCATAACTCAATCCAAAAATAACTTTTTCAGCGAAAAGAAAACATGTCAAATGGGTTGAATGTTGTCCACATTATATATTTAATGCAATTAACCTAATATCTTTCATACCAAGACTAAGATAATGTTTGCATTCAAAGCAACCCAGCCTGAACGTTTTTCGCCCAGTACGAAACCAACCCGCTTTCACTCATTACCCATGGGAAGTGATTTGTTGGCAGCTTGTTTTACTTCAGAGTTCAGAAACAACAAAGCTTAATCTTTTCACCATTTCATCAATCTCAGCATCCAAATTGTCCATGAGATGATCTATATCAGTAATGACGACAGCATCTGATATTCTGCAAAAGAAAAGAGTCCAAAGTTAATCAGCAGGCACGCCAAATAAAGTGTTGGTATTAGAATGTTTTCTATCAATAGTTTGATAAATAGTATTGTGCTTAGTGTGGCATATAGCATCTAAACATGAAGAGTCAGTTACACGTGAACTATTATTAGGATGTCACTCTTTAATTTTATATGCAAGATTCCTAGTTTACATGACTTTTTATCAGAAATATGTTAAATTTACATGACTTTTTCCAAGTTTAAGTCTTTTAAAATCACAAAGATGGAATATCAACTCATTCTTCAAGCACATTTACATTGTTAATCACATTTCTAACAAATGCATAATTAACTAAATACACATAACCACATAAATCAATTATCAAAAAGGTCAATAGGTTTTCTCTTGTTGGCATGTAGAAGTTGAGCTTCCTATAAGACATACCATTCATCATCATGTCCCTTAATTATCAAAATACAAAGAAGGTAACAAACTGAATCATAGCTCCTCAACTCCTCACAAGTCACAGAACAAAATATTACTTTTACAAAGAGGTCTTTATCTATTCTCATTAAGGTCCTTTACACAGCAAAGAGACCGATCCCGATATAGAGAGCGCTTAAATTGTATTAACCAAAATATTATGAATTTTTAAAAGTCAGTAACTAATAATTATATAAGTGGCATGCCCTGCTTTAGTTTGTAAGTAACCAACACCCCACTGGAAATTATTATCTAGATTAAAAAAAAAATCATAGTTACAATTGACATATCAACATACTAAGTTATCACAATGTAGCACAAGTGGAACGCAAAACTAATTTATACAAATAGGATATGCATTTTCTAAACACTAACCTACTGAGCTGAGTTCTCCCATAGTTCTAGTAGTACACACATGTGGTTAAATATTCAATTATTAAACACGTTAGGTTTTAAAGCGTATGTATGTATATGAGGATTTGATGTTTGAATCAATCAAACATCATTTCTAAAAATATGCTTTGTTCAATAAGACATCATTTGCAGTATGAAACTCTGATAAACTAATACGTCGCTCCTCCAAAACTAAGTGTTCCTTATCCACAAGGTCCATGACCTGCAAGAAGTTAACCATGCGAACGAAGGAATATGAAATGTTATAATCATCGGTAAGATCAGATAATGAAAAGATGGATTTTATGATGTCTTACAGTTGCTAGAGTGATGCCCGGAAGACAGTAATCGACATGATGTGTCATAAAAATGCCTTTCTTCACTAAGAACTGCATTACCAAGATAAAAGTGTTGAATTGTTGAAATACCATTATGAACTAATTGAGAAAATTGCAAGTATTATAAAGATCAAAGTACGGGCTTACGGTGTTTGTAGCATTTGTTTCTGACACATAAACATCCTTGGCAAGCATGATTACATCATCCACATTTGCATTGCTCCCTTCTATTTGATTTTTATGATTATCGTGAAACCATCAAGACACCTAACATTATGAATAATCTATAAGTTTTTAGGGGAAAAAAAGTTACTTTTGTGAGTATATTGTTCAGGAGGTGGTTGTGGTGAATCTTCGAATCCAAATTCTGGCAAGGAAGAAAACAACTAAAGTTGAATATATACTAACAAAACTAATCCCTAATTCGTCATATGAAACTAATCGGCTAACCTAATTTGAGTTAGTCGTAACAAAAACTGATCATAATTCGATTCAATAAAAAAATTACCTTTAGATCTCTGATTAAAAAGATACTTCCAATCATGGTGGGAAGAAGGTGGTCTTCAAATGCGTTTTTGAATCAAGAATCATTTCAAATTATCCCCAAAATATTTACATAATTAGAGGCCATTTCAAATGAAGTGATAGGGTTTTTCTTAATTATTTTGAATCAAGAATCAAAATAAAATGATTTGTTGAGATTGAGATAATGAATGGAGACTTGTTTTTGAATTAAAAGTGATAGGGTTATTTTTGGTTGAATTGAATGTAATTGATTGTGTTGCTGAAGAACAGGGATGAATGTTGAAGCAAGGAGGCGTGTGTTTGGAGGGTGGGAGGAGCGTGTATTTGCGTATGAATGAGACAACCTGGCATTATTTTGCCACATGGAGGTTTTCACATATTTCTTCCATGCCAAGTGGCATATGTGAGGTGCCATATTCCTCTATTATATATGTTGGGATATATATATATATATATATATATATATATATATATATGGTGATAACTTGACTACAATCCTTCATAAAAAATATCATAGCATTGAATCAGGGACCCATATAAAACAATCAGGACCCACAAAATGAATCAGGGACCCACATTTATAACACAAAATTGTAGCCAATTGGCTACAATTAATTGTAGCTAATATTTTTCATATATATATATATATATATATATATATATATATATATATATATATATATATATATATATATATATATATATATCTACATTATATATAACAGGAGGCGTATGACGTCATTAATGCCACCTCAATGCCCAGTAATTAATTATCAGCCATGTCATCACATTGTCGCCATGTAAGCAATTTTTTAAATTTATTTTGTATATTTTTAATTTATTTCGAAATTATGGATATAAATTCGGATTTTATTAGTGTAAAAGTCGCCTGTATATTTTTAATTTATTTCGAAATTATGGATATAAATTCGGATTTTATTAGTGTAAAAATATATTGTGTAGGATTCGAACCTTGGATCTTATGAAACATTAATAACTATTTTTACCACTGGTCCAACTCAATTTTTGACTTATATCGTGCAAATCCAAAAATATAATGCTTAGCAAAATTTATAGCGTATTTATAGTTATCTATTAATTATATGGAAGTTATACTAGGATAAGTTTAGAAATTATATCATTCGGTATCCTTTCCTTCAAGCAAGCAAAGACACACCCAAAACCCTAAAACAAAAATCACGAACCAAAAACAAGCAGATATTAATTAAAAAAATAAAGAGCCGCCATCATCATCATCACCATGCATATTTTTGCAGGTTATTATAATCAGTTATGTGTGCATGATTTAGATATACCACTATATTATGCAGGTTAAAGGTATTAATTTTTCTCTTTTTGCAGTTTGGTTTAGTGTATGCCAAACAAGATCCCTTTCCAACAGATTCATGAAACAAAGAATTATGTGGAATACCAGAGGCTGAGTGACATCGTATTTGTTAAATATAACATGAGATTAAAGCAAATGTAAGTGACAGATGCTTCTTGCAAACAAAAACTATGATTTTTTATTTTTTTCAGTGTACCTTTTTATATAGGATATAATCTGAATAAAAATGATGTTCAAGGTTGATGAATAAAAGAGCAAGATAATCCTGATCCATTTTCTTATGGCAATATCAAGTCAGTTGAGGCATGGGTAACAGAAAGGGAGATTCACGCAGATGATGTTGTTAGGTCAGATTGGATGACAGTTGAACCACCGTTAGGATCCTAAGTTGATGATATCGAAGCCCTTGGGTGCAGCAAGCAGTTATCGTTCAAGCCTCACCAGAGGCAGTGCGTGTGAGTTTCTTATATTAGTATTATAAATATAAATAAACCATTGAATCACAGCATGCCAATAGTTTATGGTCTATTTATTTTTAGAAAGGTGTTAATAATAGCTTTAAATCTCACAATGCCAATACCACTCTTAGTAACGCTTTAGAATTTACGCGTACATGATGTTGTAGTTGGTTATCCTGCCTGGTGTTTTATTGCATTTTTCGACCCTCCACTTTCAACATTGTACATATGAGCTTAGATTCAGATATGAAATCGATTTTGGCACAAAAAGTGAAATGATTAAATTGAAGTATGATGCTTCTATGCATCCCAAGGTTGGGATTCTGTGATATGAAACTGAGTCTTGAGCACTTGATACCATCAGATCGTATGAAGTCTCATATCTATCATCCTCATCAGAATGTGTTTATAGTGTATTTATAAAGGAAATACCACTCAGTCCTAGGAACATAGTGATTATAATTGTAATTAATAATTATATCCATTAATGGTGGTGTGTCTGATTTTAATCTAATTCAACCATAAATGTATAAGTGGCTTAGTTAATCTAATTGGTCGTTCTGTAACTATGGTTAAAGGGGTGTTTGGGATTACTTATTTTAAGTGGTTATTGTAGTGTAAATAAGAAAATAAGAAGTATTACGATGGGTCAAAATGGTTTTATTGCCCCGGTTGAGTTGAGTTATGTGAAACAAGTAAATTAGGACAGTCAAAATGGAAGATAATTATGAAAGATAGAAATTGAGAAAGATTGATTCGAGATTTCATATTGGACTTGACTGAGTTTTGAAAACTTTGTTGCATTCAGGGATTTTGCACTCACTTTGTTGGCCAGGGATATAAACAGGTAACTTATAATTTTCACCGTGTAGGTCCAAAGACAAAACATTAGTGGTATACTAAGTTACCACGTTTTTTTATGTTCATTCGTCACCCAAACTCAGGGTACTATATAGGAAGCTCAAAGTATAGAGGAGTTACACTGCACAAATATTCCTACATCTCTTTTTTCCTCTAATCCCTAAAACACGATCGTTATAAAAAATTGAGAACAAAAATCCCAAAATCCTAAATCATTTTTTTATTCATTCGTATTGATCATGGTTCTCATTCTCATCTGGAGGTATGAATTTCTTTTATTTTTACGTTCATAAACAAATTGTAGGTTTCTATATGCATTTATTGATTGAATATTATCCACTTAGCTCAGTCGTGGTTGACTATATAAGTGGACTACTGACACGGGCGTGGTCAAAGAAAGCGCTCCCAGCTTTGATCAAAGAACATGAGTTTCGGAGTTCATGTAGAAGCCGTTGTTCATAGAATCAGTTGAACTAATTGGAGTTATTATTTTAGGCACTCTAAATCTCGCACCTTTGGGTTGGATTTTTGACCTGTTTACTCTGTTTTCTACTTTCTATGGGATGCCTTAAAACCATATATGGGTAGGAGGACTCTCGAGGTGCACTGAGGAAAGCATCACTGTGGTTATGTGGAAACTTTGAACAAGTATCTACGGAAGAACGATATATTGCATGGATACACAGTGGATGGATTAATCAGAGTGCATATAACAATGAAAATCCATTTCTAGAATTTAATGTTGCAGCACAGGTTTCTATTCCTACTTTATTTTACCACAAAATTAAGATTTGGCTTGAATCTAGCTTATATGGGCTGCTTTTGTTATTTTTAACCAGCTAGATGATTTTCCTTGCGTCAGTAATTCATGAAATGTATGGCTATTGGTATTCATGGTAGTTATTTACTATTCCAAGCAATTGTTTTATTCATCAAATAATAAAGTGTCGTTAAACAAGTTCAACAAATAATTTCAGTCCAACAAACCACAACACTAATAACAATGCCGTTAAACAAGTGCAGCATATAATCTTTTTAGTATAAGCATCATAGTTTGAATATGCCATTTTATTGCTTATATCACATACTTTTTCTTTAATTCCCATTGACCGATAAAGCAAATTTCAGTATTTTTGGTGTAAATCAGAACTTATTTGTAGTTTGAAATTTGGCCGGATGAATTTGGAGTTGTAAGTTTCATAATTATATGTGTTTCATTACTAAATTTTTAATTTGTAAATTGATTGATATTTTTTATTGGGGGTTCTATTGGTTAATAATATTTTTCTTATTAATATATAAAATTGTTGATAAAAGAGGTATTATTTAACGGATTTATAGCATGTTACTTGTGATACATATACGGTGTATTTCTTGATTTTCAGGTTTAATGTGACACCATCCTTAACCTTTTATCAACTTGGTCTCTTTAACTATAAACTCCAACTTGAAGAACAAGCTGGATGCACACAAACTGAAAATGACTACTGAAGCTAGAAACTTCTGCATCGAAAGCTCTCCAAGCGCCAAATTCATCATGGATTTACCTGAGGTCTTCATTATAAGATGTTTTTTCTTAATACTTGCATGTATCCCTTTATCATTTATAGTCTGTACGTGCCACAATATATTTTATTTTAACGTAATGCTTTATGTTTTCCTTTTAATGTTTCCTGCTTAAATTTGGGCAGGGTATAAACGCTCTTTGGATGTAGCTACAATCTAGCAAGGAGAGACTGTATTTTTTAGTGTCTTGATGCTTGCATGCGGTATGTTAAAAACCAATCTAAATTCTTGCAATCATTCCTTTATCTAAAGTGCAGATTGTGGTCCTTTCAACTTAACCATCCGGGGTTTGTTTTTTTATTGTCTTTTTGTAGGACTAATATCAGATATACACATCGGGGCAGAGAAGTATCGATGGATGGGAAGTGCTAGATTAGAATCTATGTAATTTTATACCTTTTCATTTAAGATTGCACTGGAAAGTGGCAGTAAATTCTCTATGAACGAATGCTTTATGTCAATCCTGTACTGAAAAATTAATAGCTGATTCAGTTGAGATATAAAAATTTTTTGAGTCTCTTAAGAGAATTCTACGACTACGAAAATATAATGGCAGTATATGTTTTGTACCTGCACCGGGATTTGAAGATGTAGCAGAGGCAAGTGGGTGTTGATCCTATGCAACCTCTTAAGCCTCGTCAGCATGGATACCAAGGTCCAAATTTGATTTACAGAATGCAAATTGGAGAAAGCTTAATGGTCCGTTTGTATCTGTTTGGCTTCATTATATTCCATGGGGTGCTGAAAACACTTTGGCAGAACCTGATGCCAAGGTTATTTACTCTTTTTTATGGCTCAATAGAAAACATGAAGTTGTTTACAGATTGTGAGATTTGTTTGGTAGAGTTCTGAAAGAAACTAATAATTGTTGTCTATTGGTTTTGCTCTTTAATTTTCAATTTGAAGATGGTTATTTGGACTTCATTGTAATGCAGGAATGCTCGAAGTTAGCGTTTGATATCCTTAATCTCTGAATTGAACAGTGGAGGTCATGTGAAATCACCATATGTTGTGAACATCAAGGTAAGTGCACCTTTCATCCATTAAGAATAACCACGATTCACTGTTGACTTTCTTAAATTGCTAAGGTTTTGGACACTTTTTTATTAGTTATATATGTTTTAAGTGGCACAAGTAGGTTACAATTTACGAACTTAATAAAATCATGATAGACTGAAAGGGCAATATAGGATGCGGTGGAATTTTGATGTGGACATATTGCACAGTACATGAGGTATTGCAGAACTAACCCACCCAAACACCATGAACTATTACTCTATTGGCCCTTCTATTCAAGTTACGCTTCGTTAAAAGAAGATATCCCTTCGATTCCGTGATAAATAAATCCAGACAGTAAAAACTATTTTATAACGAAGTGTTACTTTTAACTATCAAAAGATTTTATATTCTTTCAAGGGCAATAGTTAATTTCAACCTTTTCTTATGTCATCTATATATTTATGTTATTTTTGTGACCGGAATCCCATGCTGGTCTATAAGCTATAGCCCGATTATCTTGGGCATAAAAATAAGGTTAGAAGATGTAACAAGATGATTTTTTTGATGTGGCCGTTTTGAACCATTCAACCCGTTTGACATGTTCCCCTCTTTTAGCTAATTTTTTTGATGTGGACGATCTTATACTATCTGTTTGATCATTTTTATCTCAACTGGACTCACATGTTTTAACCTCTTTTAATTAGGTATGCAATAAAAAAAATGACTCATCCAAACAGTTGTGTAATAGAACCTTCGCAACCACAACTTTTGCATCAAGGTACACTGTTTTTAATATTTATATACCAGCATATCCTTCATATACATCTTTTTCCTTTCTTTGAGGGTGCCTTTCCTCAGTTGCATACCTTTATAGCAAAAGATTGCTTTATTAGCAGATGCGCCACACGAGCGGAAATTGTCTTCTACCACTACTACAAATGACCATATTCACAGAAGGAGGATGTTCGCAGGTAAGGTTGGATCATGTATATTTCAAAGTTTAAAGGTATTTTAGTGTTCGGTTTTCAGTTACCTGTTTGGCATCGAAACTGTTTCAGGCCCTCCTTTGGACTACACAAGCATGGGTTGCTGTGCACAATTGTCAGGGGCCAGCTTTTGGATTGACGAAAAATTGACCAGTTGTTCTAATAGTTCTGCATCGATCTGC